>JARLTB010000029.1:13547500-13772500 GCA_030141615.1 Unio pictorum | reverse complement strand
TAGAGTTGCTTGAATTTTCCAACTCCACAAGTGATGATGATTTCCCCATTCTCAAGAAGAGGTGGAGTTAGCAATAAGAGCACTAAAGAATGGGATGGTCGCTGGAGTAGACAACATCCCATATGAAATTATCAAGAATGGGGGTGGAGGAATCAATGATAGATAGATAGATAGGTAGATAGATAGATAGATAGATAGATAGATAGATAGATAGATAGATAGATAGATAGATAGATAGATAGATAGATAGATAGATAGATAGATAGATAGACAAGAATATAGTATGGTAAAATCGCTCAATTATTTGCATTTGTAAAAATACATAGATGAAAATATTTTAATTGTTTTTAGAATAAGTGTTGTACTTCTCACATAAATATGTATACACACATACACAGACACACACCGAGAGAAATGCAAAGATACGTTGATAGATAGATAGATAGATAGATAGATAGATAGATAGATAGATAGATAAATAGATAGATAGATAGATAGATAGATAGATAGATAGATAGATAGATAGATAGATAGATAGACAAGAATATAGTATGGTAAAATCGCTCAATTATTTGCATTTGTAAAAATACATAGATGAAAATATTTTAATTGTTTTTAGAATAAGTGTTGTACTTCTCACATAAATATGTATACACACATACACAGACACACACCGAGAGAAATGCAAAGATACGTTGATATTTGGATAGATAGATAGATAGATAGATAGATAGATAGATAGATAGATAGATAGATAGATAGATAGATAGATAGATAGATAGATAGATAGATATCACCTACAATTCCCGTCATCGAAATGTCAGCTAAGCAGTACTGTCCACGAAAATGAGTTGCATTATTCAACATATTGGCATCAACGCACTCATCATAGGAACCTAACCAAAGGGTATCTCCGTCTAAGATCCCACTGGGTGGTTTTCCCATGGCATCCAGAACTTGAAAACGAAATGAAGTTGAAACCTGCTTTTAGTCACTTACTTAAGACATTTGTCATTGAATACCCACTTTGTTTTTCTTGAAACTTAAAACTAATATCATATGTACCAAGTTAATATCCTGTATATCAGGTTAATGTCCTGTGTATCAAGTTAATGTTCTGTGTATTACGTTAATGTCCTGTGTATCAAGTTGATGTCCTGTGCATCAAGTTAATGTCCTGTGTTTCAAATTAATGTACTGTGTATCAAGTTGATGTCCTGTGTATAATTTTAATGTCCTGTGTTTCAAGTTAATGTTCTGTGTATCAAGTTGATGTCCTGTGTATCAGGTTAATATCCTATGTATCAAGTTAATGTCCTGTGTATCACGTTAATGTCCAGTGTATCAGAGCAATGTCCTGTGTATCATGCTAATGTCATGTGTATCAAGCTGATGTCCTGTGTATCCAATTAATGTCCTGTGTATCAAGTTAATGTCCTGTGTATCAAATTAATATTCAGTGTATCAAGTTAATCACCATGCAGCAACACCATTTATAGTATAGCCCTTTTTTCCCCAGACTGGAATAAGGTTCTTATATCCTACTGTGACTTTAGTGGAAAGCTCATGTTTGCATCTTTAATCGTTTAGACTTTTTTTATGAATGAAATGTATATGAATGAACGGTATGCACTTTCAAAATAAATGCGAAGTATTCATCTGTTTAGAACGCAGTATTCCATGATACTACTTGTACTAATCTGAAATACAACATGATAATGCGTGTATCATTCCCAATATTCCATGATACTACGTGTATTATTCCCATAATTCACGGAAGCTACGTGTACTATTACCGATAATCCAGGATACTATTTGTACTATTCCCAGTATTCCGTGATACTACGTGTACTATTCCCAATATTCCATTATACTACTATTAGCCAGGATAATACATGTACTATTACTAATATTCCAAGATACTGCATGTACTATTACCAATATTCCAATATACTACATGTACTATACCCAATATTTCATTATACAATGCCTATTATTCCCAATATTCTATTACACTACATGTACTATTAACAGTAATCCATGATAATATGTGTACTATCCCAAATATACATTATTTTCTATGTATTATTCATTTTTATTTTATTGGCACATGACACTATTCCGTGTTTTATGCGCTATTCCAGTGCACTGTTTTCAATATTATGTTCCTCGTGCTTTAACATTTTTAGAATGCGTAGCACTGGGGTATCATGTCGCAGACATGTATCATGATGTCCCAACCAGTCACATTAATCTGACACCAGGCCGACCAGTCCTAATGCTAACCTTTTAATGCTGAGTACCAAGCGAGTCAGCTATTAGAACTATTTATGCAAGTCTTTGGTATGACTCGGACGGATATCGAACCCATAACCTCCCGCATTCTAGGAGAACGCTCTAACCACTAAGCCACTGGAGCGGTCTAACCCTTTATGCAGTTGTATGTAAGACAGGGGCTGGCGGAAAGACGGATTAGCGGAGAGACGGCTGGCGGAGCATAACATTAATTAAATGCTGCTATTCAATGAAAAATCGTCATCGTGGCTTGCATAATATAAAGGTTAGAAATGTTCTTATGTGCATGTGTATTGCGTTTTAATATTTGCCAATGCTTACCGATTATAATGATCACCTATAACATATTTAATAGCTAACATTCGTCCATGAGAGTAAATCTGTTTGAAGATAATGAGATATAAATAAGCTGTGTACTTCTGTTTGAGTTCTATATAAGGCGTTGATTATGACGTAAGGTTGCCCAACATGTAGTTATATACAGTTCAGAGAACTTTTCCGACTAGATGGCTGAGGTATTACGATATATTTTCGGTGGGACTGATGTCATATAGAGTTGCGATGCGAATATGTGTATAACAAAGACGATGTACACATTACTTTTACTATACTTCTTTTTATTTTAATATCAGTCTTTTAGTTGCGTTCAGTTATGACCTGAGAGAATGTATTTATTTAGTTTAAACATAATTTGAATTTTATAGCGCTCTTTGAATTTAAGACTAACGCAAATTTATTCAAAAATATTATGGATAATAATAATATGTTACATCAGGACTGCTAACATATTGGCACGTTAAAAGCTTGTGGTACACCCACCGAATAAAGACCTGCAACTCGTTCGTAACATCACTTGAATTCATTCGGAACGCTCTATACTTTGGACTTGTGATTCAACTTTATGACATTGTGTGATTTATTTCACATTGGTGACGCTGGACAGTTATAATGAACTTCTGATAGGTGACATATAAGAGGTCAATTTGATGCAGCTGCAACATGTATAGTGAGCGAATCATGGCACATCTCTTTGATATTATGATAACTGTAGCTGAAAGGTCTTTTTATGTTATACTTGTGGAATCTGAATCTGCTCTAAGGACACATATAACCACAATTAACGCTCCTTTGTGCTCGAAATATAAATCTGAATATGTCTAACATATATTCTATTAATCAGTTATTAAAACTGAAGTTTGCCAGACAAGAAAATATCAGTCCAATGAATGAATTACCGAATATATTAAATGTAAAATAGTTTCAGCTATTTAACATTCACTTTGTCTCTGAAGTCAGAAAGAGAAAATGAAAATGCGAAGATAGCAGATTTGTATAAGTCCACAGATAAAGTAAAGCTAAGCCGTATTCTCAATAAAACAAATTACACCCTTCAGTCATATAAACAGAAAAGGCAATAAAATTGTCTTCCCATGAGAGTTAATTTATTTATTTAATCTTTTTAACTAGCTAATATAATAAAGTAGTTTAAAACATATTTTATACTAGCTAGTATAATCGGTAAGGAAAGCCTGAGAAATTGTTTTCATTTACAAATCAATACTATGCAAACCAATATACTTTAAGTTGTTAATTTTTCTTTTCAGATTTAGAGCATTTAGTCAATGGTTTGATTTTAATCAACTTAATGTATTTTCTTTTTTCTGTTTCCTAGTTTCTAAATCATTGAGCAATAACAATAAATCTTAAGACAAACTGTTATTGCTTCACTACATTGAGCTGCACAATACCTTGTTTTATCTTTCTTCTCTTCTTACATCAATGATCACCTTGGGTCTAGATATAGGATAAACCTATTGCAAATTCATTCCAGATAAAGCTTGACTTTACCGAGCTGTGATATGTCACATTTTGATACACATCAGGGGCAGTAAACACTTGGGTCCTAGTTTATGGGGATGACATTTTGGACGCAATAATTGCAATTATCCAATAAAATTTTGCAAGAACTTTGAATATGAACAATTTTCAAAACATTTCAATCATGTCTTCCTTATTTGATGTTTACGAGTCAATTTCCACCATCAACCAATTGCAAATCACTTTGCAAGACAAAACAACAAAATTAGTAGTTGACGAAAGGCCCTACCATGTTATAATGTCTATATGTCTGATTTAAAGGGTGTATTGCTATGTCTAGGGGTGGAATGGGAGACGGTAGTATGTAAAGGGGTTGTATCGGAGGGGGTGATATGGTAGGATGTGGTAGGGGAGGATGGTATGGGAGGCGGTGGTATGGATTATGGTGTTATGTTTAAGGCTGGAATGGAGGATAGTGGTATGGGAGAGGATGCTGTGGGAGGGGGTTCTATGAGAGAGGATAGTATGGGAAGGGGTTGTATGGTTGGGTTTTTCCGTGGTAAGCGGTTGTATGGGATAGGATGTTACATCCAATTTGCGCATTCACATAGTATTGTAAAAATTTCGAAAATTTGTAAAATCAAATATAGTATTATTCTATCTTAGTCGATGTTATCATGTATTACATGAGCAACGGAGTGCAGTAGAGTTAAAAAATGAAACATGTTGAAACTTTTAGGAGCCTATAAACACAGATTAGAAATGTACCCTCTAGTCCACTGAACCATTGGCGTATGACGTTTTTAAAATTCAGTACAGAAAATGAAGCCGGGTTTGTTACACGGCATATATGAACAATTTTCTGTAATTTTTCAAGCCTCCTATCTTGTCAAACATTATTAGTCAATGATGTTGTTAATCGCAATGTTTCCACTAACTAATTTGTAGTAAGAAATTGAAGCAAAAGAAAATAGTTAATATGTTTACATATAATTATTTATAAACCTGACAACATTGAAAAGTCTTACATGAGTGGCAAACCTTCCATGCAAATACCAATAGAGGCGAGTATCAATGAGAAAAGCAAAGCTAATATCGCACTCGAAATTTTATATTAGCATCTCCAATAAAATCTTTCATTATTTGTTTTTCTAACCATGATTATTACATTCACATATTGGGACAGCAGTTTCCTACTTCATATTATTATTTAATCAAGAAAGAGATAGCTGGTTCTTTTTACTTACATCTTAAAGCCCATCCTTCGCCTTTGGAAATAGCCCCCAGTAAAAGTTGAACATCGTTTTGGCATTCAGCACTGAGTCTACCCATTGCAGAGGTCAGGTATTTTCCTAGCCCGCCATCCGCTAGTATCCCTTGGAGCTGCTGACCGATTGGAGATGCGAGAAGGGGCGCCATTTGTGGAGATTTGAGGATCTGCTCTACAATGGGAGTGGTTAAAAGTGTGGCAAGAAACGTTCTATTTCCCATAGAGCCCATCAGCTGCTGGAACATTGTTGACATGACATCAAGCGGTACAGATACATTACCTAACGGTGAAGACAACTGTTCAAACCCTGGAAAGGACGAATTTGCGTTGCTCCTCTGATTCATAGAGTTTGAATCCAGTGATATCACTGGTCCATACAACAACATAATGCACATAATACATCCTAGCACGGACGTACTACCCGACATTGCTAATACAATTCCGAGGCTCTTTCTCTGTATAACACTTTGTCTAGAGGTTATATTTATACTGATACACGTGAATGTCTAGATTGTATATTCGTGGTAGGGTAGAAAGACAGTATGAAGAGAGATAGTAGGATTACACTGATTATATAGCAACGCGATGACACACGTCACCCAGACAATCATATCTGCATTTGGAAATCGGGATAGATATAAAGTGAATCATGCCTAAATAAATGATTGTGAAATTCGTGGTTTAATTTATTACTTTGAGGACGTTTTTATTCATAAGTTGGGTTGACATATTTACAAGACATCGGTAAACCACAGGAAAAATATATATTCTCTCTCTCTCTCTCTCTCTCTCTCTCTCTCTCTCTCTCTCTCTCTCTCTCTCTCTCTCTCTCTCTCTATCTCTCTCTCTCTCGTGCCGTCTTTGAGGCACTCTGTTACTCAACAGTGATCAGTACCCTTCACTATTCTCAATCATGTGCCAATGCTTGTGTCTCCGCCAAACTTGTAAATTCTGTAAAATTGTCAATCCACTTTTTCTCTGTTTACCTCTCCTTCACCCTGGACGCTGCCCTGAAATACTGTTATATATATATATATATATATATATATATATATATATATATATATATATATATATATATATATATATATTGTTACGGCTATTGGATTTAATTTTATTTATTTTTAATTGTTAAATCCAAATTTATCATCTAGGATTTAATATTCATTAATTGGGAGATTTTTTCTAGAAAATTCATTTGACCTGGATTTTACTGATAAACAGGCTGACCTTGGCTTGGTTACCTCAATATCTGACCTTGTTTTGGACATTGTCAACAGGTCTTCAATTTCATTGGTTAGTTTCGGGGACAACCTTTTTTTTAGTGGCTGATTTTTCTTTCTAGATCATTCTTTTAGTATGTGACTTGGAGAAGGTAGCTTCTTTCTGTGACCTTCCAGACTCACATGATTCCTCTTGTTTACGAGGGAATTACAATATATATAGCTGTATTTTGGGAGCTAAAATCAGTAGAATAAAATTTGGGCTTATTTTAAAGAAGTTGTGTATTTTCTGTTTGAGTTTAATATCTTGTTCTGGACTGTGTCAATTCGTTGGAAAAGAAGAATTATTCTATTTATCTGGAAAAGGACATATGTTTCATAATTTCATCTGGATGATTTAAAAACAAGAACTGCATCACGTGACATTGTCAGCCATTTTGGATTATTACCTCGTCAAGATTCGAACCTGGAACTATTAGAACATTTATTTATCAGGACTTGTAATTCCATTAGTGGATTATTTTGTGAATTCTATATTTGTTGGATTTGATTCTCTAAAACCGTAAGTTTATTTATTTTATGAAAATAATTGTACTTAATAAATCATTATTAAAGTTTTACAAGCTTGTTAGTTTTCACTCTTTCTGTGTTGCTGCTTATTCGAGCCTAAGCACGTAACAATATATATATATATATATATATATATATATATATATATATATATATATATATATATATATATATATATTTCATAGAAGGTCAAATTATATATCCAATAATATAGAATTTACAAACGGTAACTTGTTCTATGAATGAGGTTTATATAGAACATCACTTGATCATTGTGAGCAAGTCTTTTTTTGTCTCGGATATTCAGTAGTTCCAATATGAGATGAAGCGCACAATATTAAGCAATACTATAAAGGAATGGTCTTCTGGTAACACATTCTGTAGAAATTAAACATGTTACAGCTGTTTCATTTACAGTTTGAAAGGAAGAAGGAAAAGAATGCTTCAAGCAATTTCAATTGTATGAGGGAACGAATGTGATTGCAAATCTTATAGTTGTGTCCGGAATAATAAACAAACACTGAAATCTAGCTAAGATTACATTTTATTAATCATTGCGGTATAGTTCCACAAGTAGACCTGGGGATTTTAATTTTGTATTCTGTCGGTGTCTAACTTAACGTATTATCCAGATAAAACAACTTGCCAAAAAAGTCCATCAATCGCATATTTGCATGGTTTCTTTTCATCATCATCCGTACCGCCATCCAGTTACGCCATAGAAAATATACGAGTATCCCCTTTTCACTGGGAAATATTTTAACTCCGCTACCATAGGCCAGTCAATGTATGCTTTTCCGGGCACATTACGCCAATTTAACTGCACCCGTTTTCCACTATGGGCACATAAATGGTGTCTACTAAGTCCCTTCTTATTTATTCCATTGTGTAATTTACCAGTTTCTTACCGTAAATACAGCCACTTCAGCCACACCACTATTGTATCCCTTTAGATTTTAATATGGACTATCTTACTCCAGGGACAGTCATTCCGTTTTGACCTGAATTCACTACTAGCGAACCATGGCATCGTTCAAACTCACTAACACTTGACTCCGTGACTTTTTCACCTAGCAATTGGCTAATTAATTCGGGCTAAGAATATTTTCATGGCGCCAAATCACAATAATCACACAAATCTAAGAATTGCTTAAAATGGGTGCTATCAAATGCGCATACTCCACATTTATTACTATACTCTTATCAATGTCTATACCAATTTCAAATGCCAACATATTAAAATGATTGATATCCTTATTAATGTACATACCAAATTTAAATGCCAACGTATTAAAATCATTGATACCTTTATTCAATTAAATACCATGTTCAAATGCCAACATTTTAAAATCATTGATTCCCTGTTTAACGTCCATACTAAGTTTAAATACCAACATTTTACCATCATTGATACCCTTATTAATTTCCGTACCAAGTTTAAATGGCAACATATTAAAGTTATTGATACCCTTGTTAATGTCCATAACAAGTTTAAATGCTAAGAAATTAAAGTCTTTGATACCCTTATTAATGTATATACCAAGTTTAAATGGTAATGGTCTATACACAGGAAATGTTGACTACACAGGAAATGGTGACTACGCAGGAAATGGTGACTACACATGATTTATAACACAGGTCTTAATTTCTTTCTTTAATATGCACAATTAATTGGTTCTGGTAACAGAATATAGTTTAAGTTAAGTAACTGGAGAAAGACCAGAGTTTGCAATTGTGGAATACTGAAGAAAAAAAAAGAAATCCATCTGCTGTGCAGTGGCAACATTCGAGGAGTAGTACATTAAAGGCTTGACGTGTAACACACCATTCAATCAGTCATTTGTGAAATACTCCATGAAGTCATTTAATATGAAAAATATGTTAATTCCTTGTTGATCACGAGAATTATTTGCTGACCAATTGTATTGATTATGATGTGCGGGTCGTTGGATAATTACTAGTGTAACGATAGTTTCTTTAAAGCCAATTGCACATGTAATTTTAACGCCTACTGAATGATTATATATATATATATATATATATATATATATATATATATATATATATATATATATATATATATATATATATATATATATATATATATATATATCACGAAACATTCTTTGATTTATGTGTTTCATTGCTTTAGGTAAGTCATTCAACGTGTAAATATGAGCATTAGTTACACAAACCCGGTGACAGCAATTAGAGTTTGATGTTTTGGTGACCAATACAATTTTAAATATCTTCCCTTTTTGTTATTTCCATTTCTCAGTTTACGCTGTAGTTAGCTGTTTGTTTACTTCTCATATCCATTCAAACTGTATAAACAAATCTCGCTGGTTAGTTTGCTGTATAAGTGACCTGTTTAGAGATGCTTTCTAGATATTCAATAGATCGATGCTTGTTGCAAGTGTTCTTGAAGAACAAAACGAGCTATGATTATGCCGATGACTGGTTATTTTTAGGTATTACATCATTGGCATAAAGATAATGTTGCAAACATTGTAAATATTATGCAATGTAGATAAAAATAAATATCTAGGTCATCAATACGATTAATATAATATACTTGACTGATAACACATGGGCCCAATACACTGCTGTTTGCTTTGTTTTGTTTTTATTTCATGTTGTACGACACAACAAAACGAAACATTAAGGGTAAGCTTCTGTGGTTTCTATACACTAGTTTGAAAGCGGTCGGTTATTCCTGCACTAGACAAATTTCTTTCTTTAAGCAGGTCGGGTGCAGTTTGCTTCAAACATACCTTAATGTTGTCATAACTGTTACTTTATGGATTTGGGTTAATATTAATTGTTGCTGTGATTTTGTTCATTGTGACAAAGAATTCACCTATAATAAAACTTCACCTTGTCCTTTATCAATATTTGTTAGCATTATACCATGGCAACACACAAAACTTTGCTTTAGACTTGGAAATGTCTGTATCCCTTAAACTCTATGACTACCGAAAGAAATAGAGAAAAAATACAAAAACTTATTTCCGGAAACTTAATCCCTTTGGCTGTCTTCTTTCTACAATTTACAGAAGGAGAACAGAGTTTAAAATTACATTCTTGTTGGCAGCAATGGCGTTTGTCATCTCTGTACCATTCAGAAGCTACATAACATAATTCAAAAATCCCTTTTCACAAATAGTTTTTCTTCATTGCGATAACTTTTACTGTCAACTTGTTCATTATTTATATATAAAAAGTAACACGGAAATTTGAGCTTTGAATAAATTTAGTTTTACATTTTCAAGTTTATCTGGATGTACCGTTTATATACCTTTTTTCTTAGCTGCAGTACTCTTAGATTTGGAAAACAAATTTTGTTTTGTGGGTTTTTCAAAACGTCGACTTCTTAGGGATTCAAAAGGTTTGCCACACAAAAATACTTCTAAGACGACTTTTTAAATTAGTGGTAACCCAAAAATCCAAGAAAACCTTTACACCGTTAAAATCTTTACCCCCATTAAATTTATACCTCATTACGATTGGTACCCCCGTACGAAAATTGGTTCTCCTGTTACAGTTGAACCCCAATTAAAATTGGTAACGCAATACAACTGGTAAAGCCACGTTATTGTTTATACCTTTACTAGTCAATATTATTTAATGGAACAAGCGGTAAACAATCCATGACTGTATGATTTTATTATCGAAACACTTACTGCTATATTTGACCCACATCGAAGACAATTAATTACAATCAACCCAAAATAGGGAGTGCTTTCAGAAGGTAGAATTAGAAATTGACATGTATCGCCCTGAAGTGAAATGTACAAACAATTGAAGTCTTCGTCTAAGAGAACGAATCGTTTTGTCAGCATTGATAAGTAAAATTCCGAGTGAGCCATAATTTATGTCTGTGACACATTTGAACCAATTTGTACTGTTTCATGCGCGGCATTATATGTAAAAAGCCTTTCACGTTAAACAACAAATCTCTACTCAAATTAGGCCTCAAAGTACTGTCATGTACATTGTATACTCTTATGATGTCCATTAAACATTAAGTATAAGCATATGCTACTGAGTGACGAATCACTTAACAATTTCAAAATGGAAGGCCCCTTCAATCCAAATGTTACACCGCGCCCCACTCTACACCAACACCCGTACATATATATATATATATATATATATATATATATATATATATATATATATATATATATATATATATATATATACTCGTTTCAGAAGGCCTAAATATATTTCTTTTTGTTTCCTTGTGACTGTGAAAGCTTCACTATTAGCGAGCGTGGGTATAATGTCATACTGCATACACTATTTATATTACAATGAATATTTAAATCGTCACATTTGACAATGTTTGCGAGGACATTTTCAGTCCAAGATGATACAGGATCTTTTGCCTAGTGAATAATCTAAGCCAAATATGTCAGACAAGCACGATCAAACAGTCCTGCTCAAATTAGTATCACTATCATGATAAACCACTAAGACTACGACGTCTGAAAACTGTCAACCAAACACTCCGAAGCTTGCTCCGTCTCTGCAATTCTAGAATTCATGGAATGTACCGTCTACATGTAGGGTATAATCATCCTATCTTGTGATAAATCCAACGTGGAGAAACGATATTAGAAAGTACACTGTAGCGAACCATTGGTTTTCCACAGATGTAATCTTGTCGCTACATTTACAAAGTTGCTGCTATTGCATTATACTTCTATAAAGAAGGTACAAAATCGTGAGGCGTATACTATATCCTATGTAGTTATTGGTAATAGTCAAGTGTACTCACGCCATTTATAGACAAACACGAATGGATTGCATTCAAAGAATCCATTCCTTTTGTTTTGCAACTAATCTTTGTAATAATTCTCCTCAGCGTAGTGCACTTCCTAAGCTTATTCATGTGTTTCTCACGCATATGTTTCAAATATCATTTGTATAACATACTAGGCTAATTGGCTCTCACATAGCTAGAATTTTTTTTTAATTAAATAACAAAAACAGTAAAACCAATAATAGGGTTTGTCAAGTTTACAAGAATGTTTAAACAGACTACTTTGTAAAAAAAATATTAAAAATACTTAGAGATGATGCAGAGACTTTCGATCTCGCGAACTATTGTTTAGCAAGCGGACACACAGAAGAAAAGGAAACGTGGGGTTTGATGCAGACGATAATGTTGACTGTCTTGACTTCAAATGACAACGATTACTGTGCAAACGAATACGATTATGAGGTTTCTACAGTGCAAACAATGTCAATATGGGTTTGACTCGCCAATTGTAAAGTCAGTTATTCGAATTAATAAAAGTTAGTTACCTATGTAGAATGGACTGAGATAACCTTTGATAATTTAGAGTTCAGATGTTCGACATACATAATGACACTAAAGAAATAGATTTTGTACTTGTGTCAGATTACTAGAGATAAACCTTTCATCTTCGTAGTGCATAGAGGTTTTATAAAGCACATGTTTAGCTTGAAGGAAATCATGCGCCACTTACATATATCTAAAACCAATTCTTAACGATGATATTTTAATGAACAGGCATTCACCACTCTTTAATCGTTACTCATAGTTCACAACTATGCTTTTCAACATCATAACTGTATATATTAATTTAATCGTTGTCCATAACAAATGGTTATCCCGTATTGAAGGGATGGTCTTAGCTGGCTCTATCTTCTTAATAGATGTCACCATTTGGTGGGTTTCCTTGACATCGAACTGAACATATTTTTCGTGAACTGTCATCAGACGATGATAAATTGCGTGAAAATCTGAATGATCGTATACGAATGATGCAAGTAAAGATAGGCAATATTTACTATAGATAAGAAGTGTATCAGGTGTATCATATATTTTACAACTCATATATTAAACTAGTTCGGTAATGTTGCACAATTTTAGGCAACACTTTGTCGTCATAACACACTTGGATATCCTGGACCTTTGTACCTATAAATCTCTCTTGACAGTTTGACTAAGATGTGCGATTCGTCGTCTGTCTCTGCGCATATTTGTCGATCCACACTTTTTATTTTATCTAGAGTCGGTTTGAATAATATCCCTAGAAATTTATGTTTCATCACCTGTTTTAATTTTCATTCTAATCTTTCTGCTCTCTCTGTTCATATTTATTGAGTATCGTTAAAACCACTTTAATCAAGTTTGTTTCCTTTCAGATATCAACATATGCGAGACCAATTTAGATGTCAACATGGAAGAGACCCATTTATTAGATGTCAACATCTGCGAGACAAATTTAGATGCAGAAACCATTTTGATCTTCAAATGTTTCATCAGTTTCATCAGTTGATTAAATACAGCCGACGAATTAATGATCGTGATAGAAATAGATTTTGCTTTGTTTCTAGCATGTTCATCATTTGCTCCCTTTCCAACACGAACTTGCCGCTAATCAGTCGTAGACAACGGACGTCCACAAAGTGTGTAATTTTCTTTGGATTTGCAAATATCTTTGACACGATGAAATCACCTTGACTGTATGATACAACAGAGTGTGTGTCATTTGCATTAAATACAGCTTTAACAATATTTCTGTTATATAGTTACGAAAAAACAGTGTCGCTTTTTATTGGGATGTCATCATGCCCATACATGTATCATCATGTCCCATTCAGTCACATTATCATGGCACCATGCCGACTAATCTTGACACTATCTTCTTAATGTTAAGCGCCACGCCAGGGATCTACTAGTACCATTTTTATGTCTTTGGTATGCCTCGGCCGGGCTTTGAACCCTAGACCTCCAACATTCGAGGGGATGCTAGAACCATTTTGGCAACCAGAGCGGTCTGAGGATTTAATTGGACATGTGACGGCTGTCGGTCTTAATATCAGTCGGAGAAGACCATATTAGCGTCCAGATGATATAGTACACTCTTTGCACAAGAGGAAAGTGTAAAGTCCATGTAAACATCTTTTAGTGTCCAGCGTACTGCACCTGTAGCTGCAGCATTATTTTATAGAACAGTATCTTGTCTACCATTGTTTTGTTTTTTTTACAAAACTAGTTTACTTCTAGTCAGATCGTAGGAATGGATGTGACTATATTTTTTAACAAAGAACCGACATCATGACCCACTGTATCAGTAATGCAAAATCAGATCTTGACTGGGTTTAATAAATAATACAATGTCATGTCTGCTCTATTCCACATAAGGTTCAATTGACCTTACATAACACGTACATGCGCATTTGAATTATCATTTGGCTACACAGTTCATCAATGAGAAAGTTAAAACATTGCTGTGGGACTTCATATTTTCACAGATTAGGCAGTCTTGTACAACAATGGTTACAATGTTGACGCAGTTTCATTCCTCTTTAGTTCATGTATTGTTTCATCACATCGTCCAAGCATGCACACATTATTTCTCACATATATGCACGATTAACAATAATTAATTTCTGCAATCCATATTAATCCGTTAGTCTCCCTTTTACATTAGACCTTGGGAGCTTTGATGTTTAAAGGTGTTTGGCTTAATATCCGAAGAACAATATATATTGAGTAATGTGCTTTGATGTTTAAAGGTGTTTGGCTTAATATCCGAAGAACAATATATATTGAGTAATGTTTGGAACCAGATCCACCAGCATGATGACTGCATCTACTGGATCACGAGATACGAGACAGGCACATATGTTGTGTCAGTGAAAACTGTTTTAGTCTACAACTGACAGTATCGACACGCTAAATGTAAACGTTCTTTTAACTGGTTCATACACATAATCTTTGCAAAACATATGACGTAATATAGACAGAGATACGCTATCGTTTTATTGATAGTTTGCATTTATTGAATTGTCTTCGGAGCATATTAATGGACAATTAATTATGTGCAAAAGCGATTCGCCATTTTAAAACAAATGTTGCCTTATCTAAACTGTCCTAACTAATCTAGTGCAAAACACTTTATTCATATTGTTACATGAACAATGAAAACGACTTTCATAAAACTCAAGCACAACTCCAATGAATGTTTCGTGTGATGTGGACAGGGTTGGCATCTCAAAGGAAGAAATTAAGCATGATTGGAAGGACTTAAAGACCTGATGTGGCCCGGAAATGCATCTCAAAGGAAGACATTAAGCATGATTGGAAGGACCTAAGACCTGATGTGGACATGGAAGGCATCTAAAATGAAGACTTTAAGCAATTGGAAGGACTTAAAGATCTGATGTGGACAGGGAAGGAATCTCAAAGAAAGACATTATGCATGGCTGGAAAGACTTATACACCTTCCACCTATAAAGGCTAGAAGACTACCATAATGCCTGCTTCCAAACAGATTTTGATCGTTCATATGACGTTGTCGAACAATTTATAAATGAACATTTTTAAAAATACAGATGTGGGCTTTGTCACATCTACAATTTTGAGTGGTTTGTTTTTAAGATAGCAGGTTAGCATGTGTAAGAATGATTGGTTTCATTTCGGAATAAATGTCAGTTACTTCCAAGATGTAATGAATATAGACAAGATTAGTTACTGTCCTTTAAAACCAAACTTCGACTTTTAATAATAACTGTTGTTTGGCACAGATTTATGACCACATCGAAATCAATGAATTCTTCAAGTTACAATTAAACGAAGATAAATAGCGCTATTTTGACACTACAATTAGACTTTGTTCTTTATCATCTTGAAGTAAATTGTAGGAGCACAACAATATAATTCACTTTCCTCGTTTCATCAGCATTAGCTTGAAAAACTTGGATTGAGGCTGACGTCTGATGCAGCTTTTATTCTTTTCTGCTTTCAATATAAAGTACCATTCACATTCCTTACTGTACTCTTAAACAAGCGTCAGATAAGTCTGGAGTCTGCATGAGTAAATCAAAAACAGTAATAACAGCTGAAATTTCTACTTTTACGTCACAGCTTACGTTACACTCGAAACAAACATACACGTTAAACTATTGTCATATTAGAATGTCATATTAACATCATAATTATGGATTGATAAATGGAGGAACGTAGATCAAAGAATCAAGGCATATATGTAGATAAAGTTGATTAAACTTAACATTTGTTCCTCTATACGGAAATAATTGACTATATATTAGCCATTTGGTTGTATCACATTATATTACTGCTAGAGAGCGAGGCCACTGCGTACAGGCCAATTTATTTTTAAACATAAGTGAGTGATCGGCTAAGTAAATAATTGTAATGGAACTCAACTGATAACAAGGAATGTATTTACCTGGTGCAAAGCTGGGGTTACAAATTCGCATATGGCACATTTTACCGCTTTATTGGTGGTACGCATTAGACAAATATTGCGATAAAATGTCCATATATGGTTAAGTTTTAGGATTCATGTATTATGTCAATATTGAGATTATTTCGGTAGTCGGTGCTTTCAGGTGCATATATTGCGATACATTTATTTGTTAGCATAGTTTCGAGTACCTCATCCTCTGGTTAAGGTCTACCTCACAAACATAGAGACACATAAGGCACACAAACACACATAGATACAAACACAGACAGATAGATAGATAGATAGATAGATAGATAGATAGATAGATAGATAGATAGATAGATAGATAGATAGATAGATAGATAGACAGACAGACAGACAGACAGACAGACAGACGGACGGACAGACATGCAAACAGGTAGGTATGTAGGTAGACAGATAGACATATAGACAGATAGATAGATAGGTAGGTAGGTAGGTAGGTAGGTGGGTCGGTAGGTGTGTATGTTGAAAGGTATTTAGAGAGATCTCAATTCAGTTGCAAGCCAAGGCTTGCAAACTAAACAAAGTTGAAGTAATTAACGTTTACCCGAGCAGTACTATTTAGGGTGGAATAAAATGATTGTAATAAAACTTTACATTTACCAGCTTTCAGCCAGAGAGAATAGATTACACTACGGACATAACAATTTGTGCCGAGGGCTAGGAGAGAGTTGAAATTCACTGTAGGGCTATTCACAATTTAACCAGCCTTGAGTGAAAATTGAAACCTTTCAAGGCTCGAGCATAAATAGTTAATATTTTTCACCTGACATATGTCAGAATTGTGCATGAGTAAATAACGATGAATGATATATGAACTCAAATCACGATAGACTTCCTTGTCGAGTACAGCGTTTCTCGGGGGTGGGTAAGGATGGGTGGGTGCACAAATTGTAACCTTCATGTTTAAGACCTACTCATGTATATTACCACACTGTTACTGAGATAAATCGCCAACAGAGTGGAATCTATTTCGAACTCAAATTATGTGGCTGTGATTGAGATCGCACTCATGGTACGAAAAGCCCAACATTTATTTTGTCTTCTATATCGGAACTGTGAATGTGCCCGAATCTTTAATAGCCTTGTCCGTACAGCTTATGATAGTACTGGCGTTGATATTTACACGAATAGCAACAAAAATGTACAGCACCTTTGCCTTTGGAACGAATACGAATCTCAAATGTTGTGTATACGACGCATTATACAACAAATTTCTGAAACTGGAGACATCGAAAAATGAACACAATCACTTGGAATCAGATAAAACGATTTTAGCACGGATTTAGTCAAGATTATCGAGAAAGGTACGTGTGATATGTGTCTCTGATTAATCCTAACAATATTCCAATTTAAATGCAAGAAAGAATCTGATTGGGTCAGTTTCTTAAATTTTTGTTTCAATTATTGGGACCTGGTGGCTCGATCAAAGTGTATAAATTTGCCACCAGCTTCTTGTGCGCCGATTGAGAGTTTTACAGGGTTCTTCCTCCGATAATATCCAGGTTGCCATGTACAGCCTATCATGTGATTGAAGACCTGACTAAACGTATTCAATAATATCAAGGAGCAGTAGATATCAAGTAAAGTAGATATATATGCCATAAATTGATGTAGAATTTTGGTTAGGGAAGATGATCTAATATTTTACAACTAAGCAGAGGTGAGATGGCAGTGATCCGTAACGGACTGCGCTTTAGACCACTCGGCCACTCTGGAACCCCAGCAATTTCTCATTCCAACCGTGCTAAAAATACAAATAAGTGGTTTATACCAAATGTTAAAATCAGTCTCAATGTGCGCAAGAGTGACACTTCTCTCGTCTGAGGATGAGTTCTAAATGTCTGATAGTGTTGAAACTGATGGTTGCTGGAGCCTTGCAGAGTAAAAGAGTCACATCCACTTTTAGAATTCCAGACCTGTTTCCGTACATACAATTCTATTTTTGGACACAAATTAAATGCACATTTTATGATCTTCGTCATTAATACAGTAGCTGTTACCTACATTAAAATACTGGAAAAGAGAGTACTAAGTCAAATATTTCCTGTTATTTGGTTTTGGAGTCTAGAAAGACATTTGTGTTTGCGTGATTGCCATTTTCCTGGGAAGAATACTTAAGAGAAGATTCACCATCTATGAATTGCATTGATTATGAAATGTGGTAAACAAAGATATCTTTAAAAGGTTCATAGAATATTTGACATTTTGATGGGGACATCAATACCTCTAGATAAAGCTATCACTTTCAAGAATATGTGTCATATAGATCAGATAAACAATTTTTTAAGACGACGTTTTCTACGTAGGTAATATTTGAAAAGAATTGGCATAACCAGAGATTAAGACACTGGTCCACGACATCTGGATACACATTCCTTGGGAAAACGTTCTTTCCAACAAGTGACGCATACCACATGTAGTAAGACTATTATGAAATACGCAATAATTGATAATGTGAGGCTCTAATATGCGGTAAGAACGAAATAGCGAAAGAACAATTGTAAAAATGGAAATAGTATTTGCAGATAGATAGATAGATAGATAGATAGATAGATAGATAGATAGATAGATAGATAGATAGATAGATAGATAGAAAGAAAGAAAGAAAGAAAGAAAGAAAGAAAAAAGAAAGAAAGAAAGATAAAATAAACTGTTCATTAGTTCAGAAAGAAATATACAAAGAAATCCCACATCGACACTCACACACGAAGATAGATGGATGGATGGATGGATGGATGGATGGATGGATGGATGGATAGATAGATAGATAGATAGATAGATAGATAGATAGATAGATAGATAGATAGATAGATAGATAGATAGATAGATAGATAGATAGATAGATAGATAGATATAATCTAATATTAAAACATAAGCCCACAATAACACGAACTAATATTAATGAATAAGCCCACACCAACAAAAACTAATATTAATACAAAAGCCCACAATAGAAAAATCTACTATTTAACATAAGACCACAGTAATAATAACCAATATTAAAACATAAGCCCACAACAAAAACAACTGTTTCAATTCAACCAGGGCCGGGGCCGAATAAGACTTATTTGTATAACAGAACAAATTCGTTTGAACATGAACTAACGGAGGTCCAGGTGTTTCTTAATCCAGTTCTTGTGACACTGAAAACGAACAATAATAAACATTTATATCGCTGCGTCTACAACAACAAGAACAACAACAATACTTACTACTATTGCTATTAAATCCACTACCTTTTACCATTTTATCTTTTTTGACTAGGTTGTTAACATAGAGTAAGTTGGTCCACCAGGATTCTTTACACATGGTCTCAGTCTTGAAAACTTCCCACAAACCTTGAAAACTTCCCACAAACCAAAAAGTTCGATTGCCAAAGTATGGATAGTGAATCAAATAGAAAAAGAAAAATAATATGTACGGTGGAGTCAGTCTGAAACGAGACAGATAGGAACCGTAATTATGTTACAGTCAAAACAAATATGTTCCCGATTGGTATAACGTTTCTGAGTTTGTTCTTTAATAAATGACTGGCTGCCATTTTTTCTAACATCAATATAAAATCATTAACTTCCATATTAATACCAAACACTGTTGACAAATATACATAGTAGCGTAAATAATAATAATAATAATAATAATAATAATAATAATAATAATAATAATAATAATAATAATAATAGTGTTTTGGTAATAGAGGCCACTGGCTCATGATACATATCCATACATGAAAATATATTGTAGTGCATAACAGAAGAACATTATATCAACTGGAAGCAATATATATGAAATTAATCATTTTGCATTTTTCGAATTGGGTGATATACAAGTATACGTTTTATGGTAATTACACAAATGACCTTAACGGAAACTATACAACTTACATGGAGTTAGTTGTGTGCTATATATGTAAAGTCTAATGTAGTCGTTGATAAAACGGTTTCTCACTGTAGCGGATAAGCGGTATTAAAATAAAATTCATTTTTAATGTTAACGTTACAAATATGACACAATAATAATAATAATATAAATAATAATAATAATAATAATAATAATAATAATAATAATAATAATAATAATAATAATAATTAAGAAGAAGACATCGATGATGATGACAACAAAGAAGACGAAGAAAAAGGGTGATTTTGATAATTTTCGTTTTGTAATGAAACAAATCTATATAGTAAAAACAGCAGAGAACCTTTAATTTTTTTTGAACGTTGGTAAGAATGTCAATATTTAATTAGAAGCACAACTGTGTAGCTGCTCGGGTTTATTCTCAGTAATTAATTAGTCAGTTAATTAATCTAGTAATAAATCATATAAATTTAATAAATTAATTTCTTTTTCATGCATACAAGTATTTTTGGTATTTCAATATATGTACATTTTGTGTAGTACTTTTTTTCTATTTCAGGTCCTGTTTCAAAATTCTCCTTCGCATCCCAACCCCACCCCCACCCCCCACAAATGTCATTAACTGTAAAACTTACACCCGTCAAATATATTCTTAGAAAGGTTTTATAGACATCTGTAAATGTTTATAAAAACGCTCAGTGAGTAGTTCTCTTAATTAGTATAATTAGAAGAGAAACCTAATAGCTGCTCGAATTAATTCTCACTTATTAATTAGTCAGTTAATTAATCTAGTCATAAATCATACAAATTTAATAAATTAATTTCTTTATTATGCATACAAGTATTTTGGTTTTTCAATCTATATACATTGCTGGCAGTACTTTTTCTATTTCAGCCCCTGTTTCAATACCGTCCTTCACACATACCCTAGAAATGTCATTAACTGTAAAAATAACACCGTTAAATATATTATTATAAAGGTTTTATAGACATCTGTGAATGTTTATAAAAATGACCAGTCCATAGTTTTGGTTCTCTTAATTAGTAACATTGATATGACAGAAAATGGAAAGAAAAATAATTAAGAGAAGATTGAAAGAAAAGATCTAGATGGTGGGATATTTACTAATTTCGCCATGCAGTCCTGCAGAGTTTCATAGACAAGGGCAATATAGTCTTTGGATTATTTTTAGATATCGTATCAACATGTTATCAGTGATTTAGAAAAGGTTTTTCTGCTACGTTTCCTCGGTACTTGAAATGCTTGACACAATTTATACATGTGCACTGACACGAAGGTGATGGCATAGCTCTTGTTACGCATGTGCTTAGATCTCAGTCAAATATTCAACGAAATTTACCACTGTTATGTATCGAGCAGAAAATTCAAACAGTAAAGAATAGAAGTTCCAAGTCAGTCTGAGATTGTTTATCGTGATTACGTTTTCATGACTTCAAGAAGGGCTTGACATTACCTATTAGTTTGGAATGAAAAATATGAGTGTCGGAATAATACAGACAAATGTCGATAAAAACATATTCAAGTTGAGATGTCGTTTGATATGTTTGGCAATTGTGTTCGTTTCCTTTAAATTACAGCAATTTCACCATGTTAAATGTGGAGAAAGTGTTGCATAAGATAAACTAGATCGTTTGAATGCAATTTGCATTAGATAAATCCTAAATGGAATATTATAAATAGTTTCCGACATATGATCGACGATCAATTTATAACTTATTATTTTATACTTTAAACTTTCTTGGAGTACGAAATTGAGGCTGTAGTAAATGCGATACCGCTGATCGTTTGTAAAAAGAAAGTAGGAAGAGAACACAGAATTATATGAATAAGACATTTTCCTATCAGAATTTGCAAGGACAAATTCATATATTTAATTCGTTGAACAGGCGCTTGGCGATCGCTTGAAAAAGTTTCTGAAATGAAAACTAATTGTGCTAATCCAACGATGAGAAACAACATTTACTGATGAACCTATGGGCATCAATAAACAAAATCGATGCTACTGCTACTACTGCTACTAGTACAATTATATATATATATATATATATATATATATATATATATATATATATATTGTAAGTAAGTAATTAATACTCACGTTATAGCAATACCTCTTTGATCCTGTACAATGTTTTCCTTTCTATCACATAACACTGGAAGTCCAAGACCATTTGGTTGGCATGAGTCCGGTACATAGAGACCATTGTCGATTCGGCCGATTGACCTGGCAAACTTAGAATCGGAATAATAATAATAATAATAATAATAATAATAATAATAATAATAATAATAATAATAATAATAATAACTTAGAATCGGAATAATAATAATAATAATAGTAATAATAATAATAATAATAATAATATGGCTATTTTGTATACAGACACGATTGTTAAAATATTAAAGTTGGAAATTCATTAATTTTGTTAAACTTTTGTCATCAGAATATATTTTGCATAGTGACAACGTCGTGGATGTGAACATATTGTACAATATACAATTCAAGTAAGTCTTTTCGCATTTTATTGCTTTAGATGCATTAACAGCCTCATGATCTACTATCGATATTAATATTGATATCTACTTTAAACGTTATTGTACGACCATATGTTTTGTTGAAGAAAGGTATATATACAAATTAATTACCATCCCTCTCCCAAAAAAATTAACCAACCTAATTTAGGGATTAATCGGTCTCACGACGTGGATCATGTATATGACCTGTGAATTCTAGATTTAAGGACATATTTGGCATAAACTTCAGCAAGAAGTACAGTCTCAATATGGATGGAAAAGATGACATGTAAACTGTAATGTCTTGAGTCTTTGTAAGTGCCACGCGACAAAGAGTATTGAGTTTCCTTTGTGTGAGTGGGGGTGGGGTAGGGGTGAGATGTGTGTTTTAACAGTTCCTGTTGCTTCACATATTTTTGAAGATTGCATCACAGTAAATTTGATATAATCTTTTTGGAAATTTCTTTAGTCATGCTCAGTCAACCCCACATGGTTTCATAACAATACATTTACACGATCCTAGATCAAGATATCGAATCGGTCCTGATAAAATATTCGGTTGAGGGAATGATTCAATTCGTAGCAGCAGAGGAGGTGCGACCTCGTATGAGGCATCATCGAGTAAACACACGCGCACACTTTTTATAAAAATACCAAGACACCAGCTAGTAGCATAATTAAATAAACTGTAAGAGAAACTCTCGGTTATTTAGAAGCTTTGGTTGTTTTTTTAAGGTTTTTTCACGTTATTCTTTTTTAGGTTTTGTAAGAAGTGTTAGTTTAGCAAATATTTGCCTCTATTCTAAAGTGGGCTCACCCCTCTCTGCTGCTGAAATATGTTCTAAAAAGAGAATGAATTCTAAATGAATACAGACTTATTTTGAAGAGTGCATCTAGCTTTAGTAATGCGCGTGTGTGTGATTTTGAATTTTAATGTAGCTTTAATAATTGTTCAGTCATATGGCTACGTTGTCTTTAGTGTCTTTAGTGTGGCAGTTTAGATTGATTTCTAGCACTGGGGAATCATGCGGCGGACATGACGCTCTAACCACTAGGCCACCAAGAGCAGTTATTTAGAAATGTGTGATAAATTGTTATGAACTGTATGAATAATCATTAATATCATAAACTTATTCAAGTGCCAATGACAGCTAAATATGAATGATATGTCACTATTTTCCAATCGTTCCATCAAATCAGCTCATATCGACTACCGTTGTATGTTCTTGGACTAGGTACGTTGTTCCAATTGTCGAAAGGTTCTAAGCGTGTTTCTGGTCTAACAACAAAAAGGAAAAAAATACCAAATCCAACATCATATCACCACATAATAATAATAATAATAATAATAATAATAATAATAATAATAATAATAGAAATTAAGAGACAATTAGCTAAAACCGATCATGAAAAACGAAAAAATAATTGGGGAAATGTCAAATCCAGTAAATAAATTACATCACAACAGCAATAATGGAATTTTAAAAAATAATTAATAACATCACAACAGCGTGTAATGGACTTTTAACAAGGTCATATGGACATCGTTTTTTGCATACTAGTGCCCAGCAAAATGGAGGGAATTGCCTGTTGAAATTATACACAAGGACACAGTGATAAATTTCAAGAGTGATCTTAAGACTCGCCATTTTCGACTGCAAGAACAAACTTAAGGACCTAATAATGTTTCCTACCTTAAATATTGTCATCATTTTAATGTTTTCTAATTTCATGGCGTTTGTTTTTGTTTGCTGATTTTTGTATTCATATCATTATAGATGTTGTAAAGAGTATGGAGCTTCTAAAGATTAGGCGCTATACAAAGTCATTATTATTATTTTTATTATTATTATTATTATTATTATTATTATTATTATTATTCTTTTGACCTGTGAAACTTGTTTCCCTTACCTTTGTTTTCTTTCGTACTTTTCTTTCCTTTTACAACATTGCAACTCCACGATACCATCTTAAAATAATTATGATCGCAGTTGTTGTCACAGTCTATGTCGGAATCTCTTCGCAATATGTACAAGCATTTGTAAAGATCAAAGGTAGCATACCATATAGCTTCAGATCTATCATGTTCCTTTATTATTAGTAGTAACCACTACGCTGACTTAAGTTATTTGAGCTTCTACTTCGGATGTGGGAGGTCAGCATTAATAGGTTAGTGTTAGTACGGTCAACCTGGTGTTGACATATTATGCAGCATGGTACCAACATTCTGATATCCCAGTAAACTTCCACATTGCAGACATCGTAGTGATGTGAATGGAAAATTGTAAACCACACACACATGATTCTTCTTCTTCTTCTTCTTCTTCTTCTTCTTCTTCTTCTTCTTATTATTATTATTATTATTATTATTATTATTATTACTATTATTATTATTATTATTATTATTATTATTATTATTATTATTATTATTATTATTATTATTACCTCAGTCCATATACGTATATATATCAATTGCCTCTGATCACGTCAGAAACTCTTCCAAAGTAAAGAATTACAAGCAGTTTCTCATACAGTTACTCCCCTTGCACACTTTGTTAAATATGCAAGCTGTGTTCTCTTTATCTTTTGTTAATTAGACTACTTAATTGTATATGGTTTTGTACGTGTGTGTATGTGTGTGTGTGTGAGAAAGAGAGCGTGCGTGTATGTCCTCCACGTGCATGCAGGTGCTTTTCTGCACTTGGGTGTGTGTACTAACACAATTCCATTAGAACTATTGGAAAGAATATAATGAAAGTTAATAAAATTAATCAACACAACAGCAAACTCGAATATAAATTTTTAAATGGTCGTAAAATCTCAACAATAGCACCCGATACAGACGTGACATATAAGAACAACACACACACACACACACACACACACACACACATATATATATATATATATATATATATATATATATATATATATATATATATATATATATATATATATATCAAAGGAGACAGATAAAACGAAGGACAGAGTTGAATTGTTTGAAACGTAGTATGGAAGCTTTAATACACTATATAATGGAATGTAATCAAAATGTAAACATTCACTTTTTAAGAAACAATATTGTTAAGGTATTAAGTATATACTTGTAAACATGAATACACGTAATTATATATAACATTTACTATGCTGACTGTCTTGAAATGAAATCCAAGCAAATCATGACTATACCAATGTTGTCCAAGGCATGAATTCGATATTTTATTTATATATAAATGTACAGAAAAATATCTGAATATCAAAATATAATAGCTACATGTACTGTAGTGCATCGTCGATTTTGATTCAAATGTTTCAGGTGTGAAATTTGCGATACTGGTGAAATAAAGAATGTGATTGGTCGTACACTAAGAACTAATCACGTGCATGATATGTATTGATGACATAACGTACAGATTTATAGACCTACAATACAACTTTACGTCATAGAATATTTGGGTTGACAAAAATTCCACTTTTTGCATCGATACAAATTCCAGTAGGTGACTTAATTGGAGACATTTAGCGTATCATTGCTATGTTGCTGAAACGTACATGCTGTTGTATTTATTTCTCAGTTAAAAACACCCCAAACCCTTCTAATATAAACAACGGAAATCGGAAATATTGGGGACACATAATTTATTTTCTTAGATTTTTTTGAAACAATATTTTGTCGAAATCTACATTATAATTGGTTAAGCCCAGGTGTGCGGTATTGTAATTTCTGTGTTTGATACTAAAACATGGATTAAGTATCTATATTGAAATTCATATGGATGGCCTATGTCTAAGTCGGCAAGGAAAATTGTTCATACTAATGGTAATTTGTACAGCAATTAATATTTTTTTGCTTAACAAACGCATTTTTTTCGAAATAGTACAAGCAAACACTTCTTTTCTCCATCATTGAATAGAATAAGTGTTATGTTTATACATTTCTCCATTACGTATTTGGAAATGAAGACTTTCCTTCCTTTTCAATACAGGGATCACACACGCTAAGCTATGTGTAAATTAAGTTTTCGTCACAGAACGAGGGAACCTGATGACGTAGCCCGTGCGTTTAACGTCATTATTGCTTGTCTTGGCAACCTTTGAACATCTCAGACTGTGTATATTATTCTTTCATGATCAGGAATCTTAATGACTAAGTTTCATCATTAACTAATTCGAAATATGTATTATTCCGCAGCAGTAGCAGAAGCAATATTTATCAAATATCCGCTGGCAATAAAATCGCATATACTCCTGCTTTCATGCAACAACTGTTAGACTTTTATGAGTTTTTATGAGCAACAACAAGAAAAAAACCGTATATAGGCAGCACCCAACTTTCCCCATTTATATGTATGGCTTACGTACACCGCCCCACAACGCCAACAACCCCATCAGAACGCACACGTGAAACCAGTCAGATTAGAATGTCTTTGTAACATATTATAATCATTTACTCCAAAATTCAAGGAAAGTGGATTAGATATTGAAAACACATCTACTATAAGGATGAATATGCATAAATATGTCCGTCTGTACCGAAAATATTGATTGGGCAGCATTTTGGGGCTTTTGCCAAAATATATTAATACTAGGTAAATGTCACAGCGCACAAATGAGTATTTCGTTATATGTCAGGCCATACCTGGGTTAAATAAATAAGTTTAACGCACCCCACCATTTAATAGATATGTTTCTTACCTGGTAAACATATGGGGTTAAAAATTCGTATGTGACATATTTTCTTTTCCATTTTCATGCTGGAGATCATCTTAAAACTGTCACATTCATACATGGCTACGTTTTATGATTCGTGTTAGGTTTAACTTCATAGTAAGTGTTATTAAGTGCATAGTTTGCTTGCACGTTCATTTCTTGGGTGCGAACAGATTTATCTGAAGAAAGAAATATTACTGATTGCGTGATACTCCGGGTTTCAAGTAACATTGACTGAGTGTAACTTTGAATCATAAACAAACATATATATGCCCGTATGTTTGCTACAAACATGCAAATTAGTGAATGACTGTATAATAATAACGGCACACATTGTTTTCCTGGCAAACACACACACACACACACACACATATTTATATACTTAAAGGTTTAGGTTGCTTCCCTTTTAGGGGTGGGGTCTTCGAATTTGTTTAAATTAATATAGATTACACACACTTGCTCGTTTTTGTCAGAAATTGAAGTAGTGATAGGGAGATGCAAAGCTCTGAGCCCCCAGTCAGTGGTGCCGATAGTTAAATTAATGAATATACAAAACTGAAATTTAAATAACAACAATTTAAAATAATTCATACAGTAATCTCTCAAATACAATTCAGCTAATATCATATCACTCCACCAAGTGACGGCCTAGTTCATCCTTTAAATTAGTGTGTGAAATTTTTACTCCTGTCCTGAGTCCTACTCATCTATATGTTCTTCTCTTTTCCTTTGTCGTCCCTCCGTTATCTCTTCTACTTCTACCTCTGTCCTTCCTTCTCTATTTTGTCTCCCAGAGACTCGGGCCACAGCTGGGGTAATTCCCTCTGGTCCCTAAAACTGATTCTCTTTTGTCTCCCAGAGACTTGGACCACAGCACTGAGTACTTCCCTCTGGTCCCTAAATCGTCTTCACTTTTGTCTCCCAGAAACTCGGGCCACTGCATTGAGTACTTCCCTCTGGTCGCTAAAGGCTTCTAAAGAATACATACACAGATATTAACAAAGCATATACCTTTTGCTACGTAACTCACACTATCATTTATATCATCAGATAGGCCATTACCGTTTCCTGGTGACGCATTCGTGCCCATCGAAATACACATTATCCCTGCTAAGTGTACATATATATATATATATATATATATATATATATATATATATATATATATATATATATATATATATATATATATATAAAATCAGCCGCATTTCTGTAGATTTCAGTTTTACAAGTGTACACAGATATGAACATTCATGCTTTGATATATCCATATACATGATACTCCTACAAGTATACACAAATAGGCAAATTCCTATACTAATGTTGCACACTGAAATATTATACAAAGATTATATTTCAATTCAACATTTGCAAATCTATAATGTCAAATGAATACATGCATGACGTTACTACAAATTAACTCAATAACGAATTAAATATTAATTCTACACATGACGTTGCTCATAACTCAAAATAAGCATGTATATCAAACACTACGAATGAATCAAACTACAATGGTGATTTTATATATACTTAAATATATAGATATACTGCAATAATTAAAGTACACTTACTTTGCAATAATATTTCAGAACAATCGAGCAAATAATAACTGACCTGTTTCCAAACGTTCTGATTATTCTCTGAATAATTCCGCCAATACGAAGTGGTCGCGGAGTAGGTTACTTGCCTTCCTTTTGGCAAAGGAATTCTAACTACTAAAAAGTTTTGATTCTCAATGAATGAATAGTTTAATTAAAGTGCGCTCGTCTATTTGATTAATCCCGTGGGGTAAGGAATGGTGTCACATCCCCAAGGGCGTTTATGTGCACATAGTACGCTATTTAATTTGGTCGACATGTCGCTTCCCTTTTGAGGGACTATCGACATGAATGTAAGACTTTCAGGTGAGTGGGAATAGACCCAACACACACTCAACCCTTTCAACCAATCGGCGTGAAGATATTAGAGGTGGCACCAAATAATGACGAGAGAAATATAGTTTTCTTCTATCATGTTGAGAGGTACTGGTGGTTGAAATGAAGGAAAAAATCCCTGAAAGCCAGCCTATGGATGTCATTAGCCTTGAAACGCCCTAGCCATACTTATTTCAAATCGAGTCCAGTTTTACTAATGGACAGAAAAAGTACCAATAATGTGTAAGCCACCTGTGCAATTAAGTCAAATATTAAAGTCGTATACTAGTAATTTTCTTTATCATCCTATATATACCAATTTTCTAGTACGAAGTGTACATATTGTTAGTCCCTAATGAATTTGTTAAACTAATATGTCTATACCACATATAATAGTGTAGTCACTGTTAGGTAGTAAAGTTTGTACATTTTACGCGGTGTTTAAAATTGATCAAGTTAGGTTTTGTAATAGATATTATTCGAAGAGGGTTCTCGTAACCAAATGAGAACCCTATTTCAACCAGGCAATAAAAGCAACGATGCGTGTCATTTTTCTTTTCGTAATGGCAAATTGGCCGGGGTAGCTTGTCCGGTATATGGGTTCGCAAAGTCCCTCATGGATCCCATTCCTTCGAAAAAGCTGTATTTCCCTCGAACAAGATGTCAGGTCAGGTTTATAGTTTGTAGCACGATCAACCGCAGGGTAACTCCAGGCTTCAGCATTTAATTCACATGAGCATAAAACTAAAAAAAATGCCACGTGTTGTCGGCCATCTTCCTTACTATTCCCTCACGCCATGCATTGAAGTTATTTTCCTCCCTGGAGTTCAATACAGCTACGGTTACTTTCAGCAGGGTAGTTCTCTATCATTTAATGAAATACCGTATTTGCCTATGGCTGCCATTATTTTTGTTATGCAATCCTCATGACTTCTTTTCCGTCCATACACGAATTTCCTGCTGTCTTGCAGGTCGGCTTTGGTTAGCCAAAGGCTAACGGAGCAAACCCTAAAAGAAAATCTTAAGGCAGTTGGACGATGTACTACATCCCCTTCTGGCACCTCCTTGGTCTGGGGATGACGGGATTCGCCAGACGACCTTTCCCCACAACACACTGGTAATGCTGGACAATTCTGAAGTTACCATACCGTATCGTCGCCCGGGTCAACAGGAATCGCGCCAGTCGATGTCCACCAGGATGGAGGTGACTAGAGTGCTTCTGGTATTTTGCATAAGATAGAACATTACATATGACACATTCTGCGAATCAGCGAAGTACGTTAGAAAGCCCTAGGAGAACACCAACTGAAGATGGGCATATATTATACTTTAGTGGAGAGCTTGACGGGTCCATAAATGACGTAAGCTTCCTTGTAAACAAAGCAATCAAGGGATATGTGCTTGAATTTAATATCGCCCCATATCTAGCAGAATCATCTCCATTTGTCTGAAAGCGAATCTGTTTTACATCACAATTATCCAAGTATATGTTCCAACAGTTACTATCGATCATGATATTGAAAAAATAAAGGAGTTTTACAATAAACTCCATGGTAGTATAAACATGGGAAGTAAAAAAGACATTCATATCATCCGAGGAGACTGGAACTCCAAAATTGGCAAAGTTGTTGAAAAAGAATTGGATGTTCATTGTGGGCCTTCTTGCAATGAGCTTACCAATGAAAGAGGGAGACGGCAGCTCGAGGTCGCAAGCTACAACGATTTGGTACTAGCCAACACTCTGGTCTAACATAAAGCTTAACGATGCTGGACGTGGCACGCACGAAATGGAACCTATCATAACCAGATCGACTACATGCTGGGTCAAGCCCGTTACCAATCTGGCATCAATAGAGTAACAACAAGAACTTTCCCATGTGTTGGGAGTGGTCACGACCTCGTCATTAACGAACTTCTGAGTGAGACTGAAGAATATTAAGAATCCAAAGAAAATCAGGCTCAAATTCCACCTCGAGGAACTGAAAGGACCATAAAATCTGCAAATCATTCCATGCCACAATTGGAGGATATGTTGCTGCACTCCTTGTGATAGATGTTGATTTTAAAGGGATGACAGACACTTTCAACACAGCCATTACAACAGTTGTCAAGAACATCATTGGCCTCCATCGCCCAAAGAGAAAACCCTGGGTTAAAGAATATATTCTGAATCTTTGTGATGCCCGAAGAGACCTAAAAACACTAGAAAAAACAGGGGCAATGGAGTACCGAGAAATGAACAAGAATATCAGAAAAAAACTTAAAGAAAACAAAACAAGGTTGGATTGGATTGAACAAAAGAGCACACAAATAGAAAGCAGCCGAATAACATAAAAAAGCCATTCCAAATTATCAAAGACCTCACCAGACAGAAGCAACAAGGAGTCAGTACCATTCAAAACGAAAATGGAAAATGGATCATAGAGCGAATGACATTGCAGAAGGATGAACTGAGTATTGTAAAGATCTGGAGTAGACAATATCCCCGCTAAACGTATCAATAATAGTGTGGAATCAGTGATAGAGCTACTAACAAAAATCTGCAACAACATCTGGCAAACAGGCTAATTGCCAACACAGTGGACCCATTCACTTATTATAATACTACCCCCAAATTGGTAATATCTATCTGTGCAAATGCTAGTAAAGGTGATGCTGAAAATCATCCTGAACAGACTGAACACACAAGCAGAAGAAATAATTACTGAAGAGCAATCTGGGTTCCGGAGTGGAAGAAGTACCGCAGAACAAGTATTTAATATTATTGTTATGTTTGAACAGTACTCGCAACATCAACTAGACATATAACATGCATTCATAGATTTCATAAAGGTTTTTGACAGAGTATGGCATAAGGCAGTGTGGGCCACAATGAAGAAGAACAACATGGGCCATACGTTGACCAATACCAACAAGCAGCTGTACGCCAAGGCTACCAGTGCAGTAATTACTCAAATTTCTCTGGGGACTGGTTCAGGACAACAGTTGGAATATGTCAAGGCTGTCTCATGTCACCCACGCTTCGCAACATTTAGTTAGAGCGCATCATGCGCGAAGCCTTGGAAAACCACGGTGGGACAGTCAGCATTGGAGTGCGTAACATTACCAACCTATGATTTGCAGAGGACATTGATGAGCTGCCAGGCAGTAGAGACGAGCTTGCCACCTTAGTGAAGAACCTGGATGAAACATCTTCCAGATTTGACATGTAGATAAGCTCCATGAACACAAAGCTCATGACAACTAGTGGCAAACAAATCTCAACCAACATTAAACTCAGAGGACATGAACTGGAAACTGGGCCAGTTCACATGTATTGGTTCCATAATCACCGAATATGTATCAAGAGCAGATATTTTGTCACTAGCAGCGCAACTAACGACAGCTATGTCAAAGCTAAGACCCATCTGGAGAGACGAGAATATCAGTCTGAAAGCTAAAATCAGACTATTGAGATCACTAGTCATCTCAATCTTTCCATATTAATGCGATGTCTGGGCCCTGACAGCAGAACTACAATGAAGAATGCATCTCCTACATTGACCACATAATGTGTATATTAATTTTCATGATGATATATACAAGTATATATAATTGCCAGTTGCTCTCAAATTAAAATCTAGTTACATTTATCTGCAATACCCATCATTTATACTCATATCACTACCTATAACACGTATATACCTAAAATAAGTAAGACATTGGTTACATTTATTTTTGAAAGATTAACGCTCCTAAATCACATCTTGGCTTCTTATAAAAGTATGCTTCTAAAATTACATTCATCTTAACTAGCCACGGTTCCGAGATGGGAACACTTTCTACGCCTAGACTTATCCAGCAGATATTTATGTGCATCAGGTCTACAACTGCATCCAGTCATAATTAAGTTGTTCTACGACTGTTACAATGTAGAGGCAAGAAAGCATACAACGTGAATAGACTGATAAATACGAGACGTTCCACTGCCGACCCTGTTTGTGCAAATACCTTTCATTCAAATACATCTGTAACGGCTTCCTTCTGTTACGAACGTTCAATGTTATATTTACAAAGTATTCTTTTTAAGTCAATGTTCTTGCCATTTTCGGCATTTTTACAATGTACTACTGTTACACGCTATTAGCTCGCATTATATACTGAGTGCGGCAATTCATGAAATCCAATAGATTTCGCTCTCTGTTCTATATGCCGATGTGTAGATAGGGTTATCATATCGGAACCCTGGGAAGCAAAGATGAATTTTCATGATATTCACGTTTAATCAGGCCTTACCTCCCCTGAAATACGTGCGAATCTGACGTTGCTGATTAAGCATGGAATGGCAAACGCTAGATAAATGTTAAAGGCTAGATAAATGTTAAAGGCTAGTAAAAGATTAAAATGTGGAGAATAGATTGATTTGAGATATTAAAGAAATTTCTATAACTATCCATATTTTATTTAGCCTCTAATTGCGAGAAAGAATGAAAACATTAATAAACAAATATAACTATGAAAAATGATTTGAATTAATATAATCAAATGGACAACTAGTATCGACTTGGCATTGTTTTTCACAGGAAGAAACAAATTAAATTCTACAATAATACATTCCGTCTAAAGGTTTATATATTCCTGGATATCCTGCCGTAGACAGAGTTGTTAAGAAAGGAAACATTCTTCATCATAACTGGTATATATTGCCATCCTTGCGTTACTGTGCCACACAATATCAGCTGAACATGGTTATTATCCAAATAAAGACAAATTAAATGCTACAATAATCCTTTTTGTCAAACGTTGTATGTCTTTCTGGATATCCTGCAGTAAACGGATAGAGTAACAAAGTACAAAACGTGTAAACATTACTGTAACTTACACGTCTTTCGGGTACCGTTTGATTTGTACAAGTTATTTAGTTATATCTGATACTGGTATTTCTCTTCCTAGTGTTACGTCTTTAGTATCTTTTAAAAAGTAACAAGAAAAGAAAAAAGACCACTTACCCTAAGACGGTGCTTGGTGGAACTTGCATCCCCTGCACCCCCCCCCCAGATACTCCACAGGTTCGAGTCTCGGGTTCGGCTAATGTGGGTATGTGACAATGCTTGCCAATAACTTCTCATGGGTCGGCAGTTCTTTCCGGTGTTTTCCCCGGGTTCTTCCGCCTCCATTTATACTGGCCGCCATGCATAGCCTATCTTGTGCTTAAAAATGGTGTTCTATGGTGTTCAACCCTACAACAGCAACAACAACATAAAACTCTTTATATCTTCAGTGATTGTAACCTGTTTCATTCATATGGGTCAAATACTGTGCCAATCCATAGGACCGATCACAAGTTGATATCTTGTTTGAAAAGACAGGATTAAGTATTGATAATGAAATCTTGCATAGTCACGTTCGTATTATACAAGACTGTGTACCTTCTTGTTCCATTAATGCAACTGGGGGTACAAATTGTGTTCGGGTTATAATTCTAATAGAAAACAATTATACTGGTGGGGATACCAATTATAATGGATAACAATTCGTGTACTTTGGGGTTACTACAAACAGTTAATTTAAAAACACCAATAACAGATATGATACTGTGTCACAAATTTAAACTCCTCTGAAGTCAACGATTTCAAGTACCCACATAATACAATTTACTGTTTTCACGAATAAGAATGCTGAAACTTAGGGAAACCATTTTATGAGCTGTACATCCAGATGAAAATAAAAACGAAAATTGCCACAAAAAATTTTTTAAATTTCCATGTTATTTTTTATTAAACAAATAATGAGAATGTTTATAACCCAAGATATCGAGATATAGAAAACAAACTTTGTGAAAAGTGCTTTTTTAAGTTATGTTATGTAGAAGGCTACATATTCCGTTATGAATTGTAAGTAAAGGAGAGAGGCTTAATTGGAGCTTTGCGAACATGCGTAATTAAGATGAAATAAACTCATCTTTGCACTCAGAAAATGTAATAATTAATCCTGACTTACCTGGATATAATTATACAAACAAACTGAGGAAATAAATCTTCAAAAATAAGCGTTCGATACGTGTTATTATTAAAAAAAAAATTGTATTAATTCTTCATCAATGTTTTGTTTCTTGCCAAGATATGTTGGTTACAAATATTGATAAACTTCAATTTTTACGATTCAATACTAGATAAGATCTTAACCAAACCCTTAAAATAACAGTTATAATTAATATAGATTTATATACTTTTGAAAACAAATTACATCAGACTTCAGAAAGCAAATGTCACTTGTTCAGGATTAACCAACCACTTTCAAAACCCAGTTTTCAAAATACCGAAGCACATTATCCGTAATGTTTGGTTTTGGCACAACACTGATTAAAAACAAAACAAAGATCATTGTTCTCGATATAATTGTCATATGAATCACATAGACGATCTGAATATGTATAATAGTCTTGCGCAATACGTTATTTGCAATATTAATCTCTAACCATGATGTCATAGCAAAATATAGTCAGCCCTTAGTATTATAATTGGTCGTATTATTCTTCGAAGAAATTTGCAACAAGTAACACACTCTTGTGTATCTATGATGGATATCTAACTGGTCCGTTACACCGCAAACTAACCGTCCATAATTTTTCATACACAACTTCAATGGATATGAGAACTTTAAAACTAGAAATATTAAAATGGAAGATTTTTAGATTGCACGGGACACTCTATATCAACATAGCATCACACAATTAATGTGTATTCATGGATTTTAGTTGGTACAATGCAAATATTAACACATTCAGCTGCTTCATTTTCACTATAAACATTAACAGCTACAAAAAACAAGATCGCGAAATAGTTGAAAACTACAACGGTTCATGTATGTATGTATGTATGTATGTATGTATGTATGTATGTATGTATGTATGTATGTGTGTGTGTGTGTGTGTGTGTGTGTGTGTGTGTGTGTGTGTGTGTGTGTGTGTGTGTGTGTGTGCGTGCGTGTGTGCGTGCGTGTGTGAGTGTACGTGCGTGTGTGTGTTCAGAAACATGTACAATATAGAGGACGGATATATATATATATATATATATATATATATATATATATATATATATATATATATATATATATATATATATATATATGTAGTGCGTGTTTCTGAACTCACGAGCTTTCGAAGAGAAAAGTTTATAAAAGGCTATTAAACCTTTAATTAATCTGTACAAGGTTCGGAAAATTGTTGAGTCTTACAATATGTCATTTACGACACTTACTCAATTGCTTAATTAGTATATATACATTGTCGTAGCTTATCAATATTTTGTAAGTGAGACATTTGAGCAAGCGAAATTTTTTTTTTAAAGTATGATTCACTTGCTGTGTATACCGATTTCTAAATGCAGATATGACTGTCATAGTGACTTGTATCATGAAGGGTGCTATGTAAACAGTGTATCGTGCTATCTCTCGTGACACGGTGTCCCAACGGCTCTACCCAGCGAGAAATATACAAATTCAACATCCACACCTACACAAGTAAATAGAACTTTTAGCGCAACTATTAGATTAAAATTGAACTTTCGAATTTGATCAGCAATGGCATATAGTACGTTGCTGTACAAAACAGTTAAATATCTGGATCCAAACTCAAACAAGCAACATTACGACTCATTTAAGGGCTCCATCCTAGCCCATACGTCTGGTTAGAACTTATAAATTACACCTTGTTTTCGAAAAAGTGTTATTTGGTGTGGGTTAAACATGTTCTCCCATTAGGTGTGCAGTGTTTGTGGGTAGAAAACAATAATGCGGTATAACTTTTACCGAGTTGCTTTGTTCTTGTTTTTTATCCATCAGATTATTTTTAGTTTTCTTATCCCTATAAGGTATTGGTGAACTCTGTTCCCTAGGTCAGTGCTTACATTGGGTCTGGTTTCCACCGTGTTAACCTTTATATGGTTGTACTTTCGCTCTGTTGGCAAGTTCTGCTGTGGAGCAATATCCTTCCCTCTTTCCCTTAGGCTATAGATGGTCGAGTAACTTTGCCAGAGTCTAATGTCCATGTGCTATGTCAGTGTTCAGTTCAATTGTGAGTGGGTTGTGTTTGAACGTCTTGCTATGTCATATTCATTGAGATTCCTTTCCCATATAGACTATAATATATTTCCCTTTTGAGTAGAAAATAATGTGTCTATTTGTGTAGTTATCTCTTGTATGTGTCTGTGTGCTCTCCGTCTGTATGGTTAACATGCCTTAGCATATAGTTGTGATTTGGGATACTCACATTTGTATAGTAACATTGAAATTTCGTTTCACGCGGACGTGATTGAAAACATCCTATAATTTAACTTTTACTACATAAACTTCAGAGTGGATTTTTTCCTATTGTTGGAGTGCTAGTTTTATGACGGTTTCTGTGTCGGTTATTTGAGCTGGGTCTTGGCATACTGTATTGTTACAGGTAGGGCGACTTTGAGTTTTTGTGTTTGAAGGCTTGACCCCATTTTTTCACATAAGATAGGAGTATTCCTTCTTTTGATTCGTTTGTGTGTTTGAAAACGTTAGTGTGCTTATTTGTATTTTATAGTGCTTTTATTGGCGTTGAGAAGACGTAAATATGCGAATTATGATAATTGGACATAGTTTTGTCAGAAAGTTGATGATGTTGTCCCAGGTGTGTTGGCAGCCAGATTATGCGCAAGTTGTGATGGATGGTGTCAGTGACTTCTTGGAAGACCTTGTGGCACTTGATCCATTACAAGTTGTGTGAAAATGACATTGGTCACCTCGACCCCCTCGTAACAGTGAATATACTTATCCAGTTGTGCCAGATGTTAATGGAGAGCGGAGTGCGCTATGTGGTTGCGGTTTCACTTTTGCCGCGGGAGCAGCCGAATTAACCGCATTATCGTCTTGAACGACGTGTATAGTTCAAAATAAGACCTTTCATTTTTGAGATTTAAGTCAACCTAGTATCAAATTCACTCGGATGCAAGTTTCAAAAGTATGTGAAGCAGTAGGAACTGTTAAAACACCTACCTCACCCCCACCCCCACATAAATGAAACACGATACTCTTCCGCGTTGCTTTTACAAAGACTCAAGACATTACAGCTGATATGTTAATTTTACCATCCATATTGAGACTGTACTTCCTCCTGAAGTTTTATGCCAAATATTTCCTTAAAATTATTATTCCCATGTTATTGTCATATACATGATCCATGTCAAGAGTCCGATTACTTCCTAAATTAGGCTGGTTAATTTCTTGGAAGAGGGATGGCAATTAATTTTTTTATATACCTTTCTTCAACAAAACATATGGCTGTACAATAACGTTTAAAGTAGCTATCAATATTAATATCGATAGTAGATCATGAGACTTTTAATGCATGTAAAACAATAAAATCCGAAAAGACTTATTTGAATTGTATATTGTAAAATATTTTCACATCCACGACGTTGTCACCATGCAAATATATTCTGATGACAAAGTTTAAATAAAGTAGTTGAATTTGCTACTTTAATTTCTTAACACTCGTATCTGTATACAAAATAGCCACATTATTATTATTATTATTAGTAGTAGTAGTAGTAGTAGTAGTAGTAGTAGTAGTAGTAGTAGTATTAGTAGTAGTAGTAGTAGTAGTATTCCGATTCCAAATTTGTCAGGTCTACCGGCCAAATCGACATTGGTCTCTATGTAAAGGATTCATGCCAGTTACATGGCCTTGGACTTCCAGTGTTATGTGATAGAAAGGAAAATTTTGTACAGGATCAACCACGTATTGCTATAACGCGCGTATTAATTACGTACTTACTATATATATATATATATATATATATATATATATATATATATATATATATATATATATATATATATATATATATATATATAATGGGAGATTTCTTTTCACACTAAAATAACAGATAGTAGTAGTAGTAGTAGTAGTAGGGTCGTTTTTGTTTATTTTTGGTGTTGATTCCATTAGGTTAATCAGTAAATTAGCACAATTAGAATTGTTGATTAGCACAATTAGAATTAAAAATGTCACGAGACTGTGCAGTTAACCGGAGTGTGCAGTTAACCGAAGTACGGTACAGTACAGCTTTTAAATCAGCACGTCACGAATATATATGAAGAATAAATTTAACCAATGATTAGAATCCACTCTTTCAACTTTTACTTAAATGCTAAGCTTGTTTTCCTTCCTCACTGATTTAACTAATGAATCAAGGAATTATAGAGAATTTCAAGAAATTCTATAGATCGCTTGTTATTCGAAAACTGCTGTCAAACATTGATGGGTCATCTCCCACAGAAAAAGGGTTCAACTCCAAAGTCGTCTGCATGCTGTTTTTCGCCGTGTTGTAGTTTAAATTTAATTCCGTTGCGCATTTTCCATCTTTCCAACCATTAATATTTTGGTTTGAAGTCAGTGAAACCGGTTTAGAGCAATGTTTCACATGATGTACTATGATTTTTCCCACGCTATTGATCCCTAGTGGGCACGTATATACATGTATATACCGCCTACGGCGTCCATTACATGCCAATCATTTCCAAAGTCGCATTTACAGGCTTAACTGTCGGCTTATATGAAGCGCTACAACAGTGGACTGGCAATAACTGATCATGACTATACATTGTGCAGTTAACCGGAGTAAAATTGTATTGAATAATGTGCCACGGGCACACATTTATCGTGCTAGTATCCGGAGTATGCATTTAAGCGAAGTGCAGTTATCCGAAGTTTGTTCCCATTTAAACGCATTGGGGAAAAAAATCCAAGACTGGCGTGACTTCGTGCAGTTATCCGGAGTGTGCAGCTAACCGATGTGCAGTTAATTGGAGTCGACTGTCTGCTGTAAATATCAACGCCAACAGTGGCATCAGAAGTAAGGACAATGCTATTAAAGATTCCAGCACATTCACAGTTCAGACATAGAAGAAAAAAATCAATTTTTGGCTATTCGTATCATCAGTGTGATCTCAACCACAACCACAGAATATTAAGTTAGAAATAGGTTCCACTCTGCTGGCGTTTGATCTCTGTAATAGTGAGTTAATATAAATCAGTATACCTCAAACATTAAGGTTACAATCTATACACCCATCCAAATTACCCACTCCTGAACAACGCTGTATTCGACAAGGAAGTCTATCATCAGTTGAGTTCATATATCATTAATCGTTATGTTCACAAGCATAATTCTGCCATATGTTAAATGAAAAATATTAACTATTTATGCTCGAACTTTGTAAGGTTTCAACATTCAGGCAGAAAACATTATCCAAGAAAACAATGATATTTCAGGAAATGCAAATCGTTTCTAGACATGGTCATTATAAGTACTAACGAAATCAACTTATGTATATATGTTTATATATTGTACACTTCCATCCGTCTAACCATTTATATTTCGATATTTATCATTATCATTTTGATATATAAACATACATGTTTGAAGGCGATACAAACATCACATTTATAAAGATAAAAAGGACATATTTTTCCAGAATATTGCAGAACACTGACGGCGAAGCAAATGTGTGTACTATTATATATGTCTAACAAATTGTTACATTAGTTTCTGTCCATGCGATAACTATTTGAGAACATTCAATACAAGCTTTAGGGTGAGGTTGAGCAATGTAGACATCCCAGGCATTTAGATTAGAGAATGTGAATTGTAAACTTCGCCTACTACTTGAAGGATGGTCTGGATAAAGTGTTAATAGCCCTACAGAGGATTTCAACTCTCTCCTAGCCCTTTCTACTAATTGTTATATCCGTGGTGTAATGTATTCTCTCTGCCTGAAAGCTGGTAATATGTAACATTTTATTACAGAATCATTTTATTCCATCCTAAATAATACTGTTCGGGTAAACGTTAATTACTTCAAGTTTGTTTAGTTCCTGGCGCCTTGGCTTGCAACTGAAATGAAATCTATCTACCTACCTTCCTACCTACCTTCATACCTAACAACCTACCAACCTGCCTATCTATCTATCTATCTATCTATCTATCTATCTATCTATCTGTCTGTCTGTCTGTCTGTCTGTCGCTCTCTCTCTCTCTCTCTCTCTCTCTCTCTCTATATATATATATATATATATATATATATATATATATATATATATATATATATATATATATATATATATCCATCTTTGTGTGTTTGTATATATGTGTGTTGTCGTATGTATCTCCATGTTTGTGAGGTAGACCTTAACCGGAGGATGAGGTACTCGAAACTATGTTTAATTGTATAAAATGAGCTTTTTGCCAACAAATAAATTTATCGCAATGTATGCATCTGAAAGCACCTACTACTGAAATAACCTCAATATTGACATAATACATGAATCCTAAAACTTAACCATATATGGATATTTTATCGCAATATTTGTACAATGCGTACCACCAATAAAGCGGTAAAATGTGCCATATGCGAATTTGTAACCCCAGCTTTGCACCAGGTAAATACATTCTATGTTATCAGTTGAGTTCCATTACAATTATTTACTTAGCCGATTAGTCACTTATGTTTAAAAATAAATTGGCCTGTACGCAGTGGCCTCTCTCTCTCTCTCTCTCTCTCTCTTGCAATAGTATACCGTGATACAACCAAAAGCTGATATATAGTCAATTATTTCCGTATAGAGGAACAAATGTAGGTTTATCTACAGATATGTGTTGATTATTTGATCTACGTTTCTTCATTTATCAAAACATAACTATGATGTTAATACGAAATTCTAATATGAAAAGTTTGACTTGTATGTGTGTTTTGAGTGTGACGTAAGCTGTGACGTAAAAGGGGTACTTCCAGCTGATATTACTGTTTTTGTTTTACTCATGCAGACTCCAGAATTATCTGACGCTTGTTTAATAGTACAGTAAGGAATGTAAACGGCAATTTATATTCAATAACAGAAAAGAATAAAAGCAGCATGACGTCAGCCTCAATTCATTTTATTCAATCCAGTGCTGATGAAACGAGGAAACTGGATTAGATTGTTTGTGCTCCTACAATTTACTTCAAGATGATAAAGATCAAAGTCTAATTGTAGTGTCAAAATAGCGCTCTGTGTCTTCGTTTGATTGTAACTTGAAGAATTTATTGTTTTCGATGTGTCCAGGGAATATTAAAAGTCGAAGTTTGATTTTTAAAGGACAGTAACTATTGTTGACTATATTAATTATATCTCAGAAGTCACTGACATTTGTTACAAAATGACACAGATCATTTGTACACATGCTGATCTGTTTTCTAAAACAAAACATTAAAAACTGTAGATGTGACAAAGCTAACGTTTGAATTGGTTTCAATCTTCATTTATACATTGTTCGACAACGTCATATGAACGTTCAAAATCTGTTTGGAAGCAGGCATTATGGTAGTCTTCTTGACTTTATAGGTGGAAGGTGTATAAGTCCTTCCAGTCATGCTTAATGTCTTTCTTTGAGATTCCTTCCTTGTCCACATCAGGTCTTTAAGTCCTTCCAATCATGCTTAATTTCTTCCTTTGAGATGCCTTTCCGGGCCTTCAGGTCCAATCATGCTTAATTTCGTTCTTTGAGATGCCTTCCCTCTTCACATCAAGTCTTTAAGTCCTTCCAATCATACTTAATGTCTTCCTTTGAGATGCCTTCCCTCTCCACATCAAGTCTTTAAGTCCTTCCAATCATCTCAAGATTTGAAATTTTTCTTAAATTCGGTTTCACAATGAACAAATGAGAATATTCTTAACCCAAATTTGAGAACTGTCCTCAATTATCTGAGGTTTGGGTTATGCTTCCTCAAGTGGAGACGCTCAGATATGGCGCTTGAACGACGTTATCGTCGACGTCATCAAAGGATTCGATTAGAAAGGAGAATTATAAGGGACAGAGGTAACCCAATGGACGTCGATGACACTGTTTTGTTCGCACGCTATAGATTTACCAGACTTACCATTTATTCATCGTAAATACTGTAACTGTAAAACTTGATTCGGCTTTTACGAAGCGGAGCATGGCATTACCGCCCCTCCACAAGATGCTTTTTGCTTACGCTTGATTTGAGGAAGCATAGTGAAACGGTACCTGAGAAAAATTTCAGCTCAGCCAAAACCTCACGGATTTAAGGTTGAGAATCTCCTCATACTTAAGATGTTTAGTGAAACCAGGACCTGGTCTTTAAGACCTTCCAATCATGCTTAATGTCTTCCTTTGAGATGACGTCCCTGTCCACATCAGACGAAACATCCTTTGGGGTACGGCTTGATTTTTTGGAAAGTTGTTTTCATTATCCATGTAACCATATGAATAAAGAGCTTTGCACTAGATCAGCTAGGACAGTTTAGATAAGACACCGCACATAATTAATTGTCCATTAATATGTTCCGAAGACTATTCAATAATTGAAAACCATCATTAAAACGATGATTTCCTAAAACACTCTTAGAATAGCGTATCTCTGTCTATATTACGTCATATGTTTTGCAGAGATTATGTGTATCAACCAGATAAAATGACGTTTACATTTAGCTTGTTGACACTGTCAGCTGTAGACTAAAACAGTTTTCACTGGCACTACAGAGGTGCCTGTTTCGTTTCTCGTGATCCAGTAGATGCAGTCATAATGCTGGTGGATCTGGTTTCAAACTTTACTCAATTCATATTTTTCGTCAGATGTCACGCCAAATACCTTTAAAGATCAAGGCTCATAAGGTCTAACGGATTGATATGAATTGCAAAATTTAATTATTGTTAATCGTTAATGTATGTGAGAAATAATGTGTGTATGCTTGGATGATGTGATGAAACAATACATGAACAAAAGAAGAATGAAACTGCGTCAACATTTTAACCATTGTTGTACAAGACTGCTTAATCTGTGAAAATATGAAGCCCCACAGAATATGTTTTATCTTTATTATTCATGAACTGGAGCCAAAAGATAATTCTAATACGCCTATAAGTGTTATGTAATATCAACTGAACTTTTTGTGGAATAGAGCAGACATGACATCGTATTATTTACTACACGCAGTCAAGATTTCATTTTTCTTTGCTAATACAGTGGGTCATAATGTCAGTTCTTTGTCAAACGTTATAGCCACATCCATTTCTATGATCTGACTATTATTCAGTGATATTTTTTTCATTCCTTAAGGTATGGTAACGTTCGTTCTTCATATTTTGGTGGTACATTGTTTTTATGTAATACATTATGTACTGTTACTAATATATTTCGAGGTAGTCGTTAGTCATGTCTTGTTGTTAGTTTTGCATAACATGAAGTCTTAAATAAATTTATGTGGTAACATTTTCGTTATGCTTTAAGATGGTTACGTTAACTCGGAATACTTCAGAGTCTGATTTTGGATGCTTATTGCAAATTTCTCGTTTTAGAAACGTGAGTTTCAAACAAAATCGATATAATTACTGATTCTGTGTTTATCCGATCACTGAAAGGCATTCAGTAAGGTCTAAAATTAAATATAATCGCTAAGCATTTACGTCCTTTCTCCATCATTATCCTTCACGCCTGAAATTACAGACTTCTTTAATACTAAAATTGTGGTGTATACTAACAAGACGTATGGTCACGTGACCCTTTGATGCTATAGTGCTATCGTTAAAGACCAAAATCTGCGGTTCATTATTTCATTTTCTACTAATTATCGTTAGAGCCAATTTAGAGAAAACTATTTATTCCTGCACATCATCTCCAGAACTCGTGTCGCAGACCACTTCAGTGGGTTCTGTCGTCAAGATCACCATCATAACAAAGCACTTTACTTTTCCATGACTCCGTCTTCTCTCTTCTACAACTCCCAATATGTTTGTGATTACGGATTGACATTTAGAACACGTGGATACCATCACTAGTAGATGTGTATGTGCCGCTTTGGAGGATGTTCTAGCTTCACTATCGTAGGTATAACTCAATGTTCCATCACACTTTCACTTTTTAACTTTTACGCTGTTTGAGATTCAGGCACTCGGCTTGATGTGCTTATATATTATCACGGCCGACGCGTTTTTGTCTTGGGTGTCTTACAGTCAATGTCACTGTCGTGGTATCATACGTGGAATCTTTCCGTTATACATTCCATTACACTGTATTCGTTCAGAGCAATTTGAGATGAAAGGATGAAACGCAGTACAATATTATTTCATTACTAAATGTATGTCTATTCATACAATTGCTACCGTGTTTCCAGTGTCAACGGTACAGGTTAACATTTCAGGTGTCCATCACATTTGCCATTCTGCATTATAACAGAATGGCTATTTAAGATATATAGATGCTAATATACACACTGCTATGTTGTCAGTTGAAGATCTGTTGCATTGCATTTTTGAAGTCTCATCATCCATGTAAAAGGTCAAAGGTCAGTATATCAAGGTTTCGTTTCTATCAGTTCAAATAAAAAAGACGATTCTAGAACAGCGAAGAACCATGGTACATTGATTTTATATTTAGAATTAACTCCCCGTCCTTGCTTCACATCCTGTCCATTTATTACATTAAAACCAAATCAAGATCAAAATGCATATTAAATGAAGTTGCAGAATCAATCAAGGGAGATAACTAACCTGGCTCAGTAAGTGGTGAGTTAATATACATGAATATGCTCAAAACGAATATAATATTGTTATAACTCTTGATAATGAATAGGAGCAGCAGCCACTTTTATAAGCTGGACATCTTAAAACATTAATTCAACCAGCACGACTTCATGAATATTATTTGCCAAGTTTGACACATACAATATTGCAAATAAACATTATTTTTTTTATTTGATGAATACCCATCCCATGTGTGTCTTAACTTCTATTTTAATCAGTCTAGCTTGTTTTCCATATACTTTGTTGTATCGCTTGTGTTCCTTTATCTGAGAAAGGTTTGATCCCTTCTATGCATTTGTCTTTTGATCATTGTTTTTTGTATGATGTACTTTCTTTCGCGGCACGTAGACAACGCCTATGCCATAAAAAAGCTATGCATTACTACGGCGCCATATAAATCCTTATTAACGTAGTAATATTGGAGTGAACATATATAACGTCTGCAGTTCTGTATACTGCATTTATGTAGGCTTTATCTTCAGCATGTTTTTGAAAATATAAATTTATAATGTGGATTTGGCAAGCAAAATTGTAACATATTCACAATGTAAAGTGTTATCACCATCCATAACACTAAAAGGTGTTGTTCTTTTTAGCTCTATCATTGTTGTTGTAATTAGCATCATTAAGCTTTCTTACCTCTGCATACTACAACCATTAATATGATTGCATTGCTATTAAAAACAGCAACAACCAAGGAGAACCATGAACACCAGCAACTTTATCAACGTCGCTTCACGGGGAGATTGAGAATTGCAGTTGAAGTGCTAGACATCTTAATGGACAGATCCCTATGCCCCGCCCCATACAACCACACACGCATACACACACACACATGCACATACACACGCATCATTCGTATACAGTTAATGTAAGTTAAGCTTCCTTAATGATTGATTTCAAATGTACTCTTACAAATAGATACAAACTGAACCACTTCGGCTTCAGTTTAATAGCCAAATCAGTTTGCATGCTTCTATATGTCTGCTTGAGGTAAAATGACTCAGAATCAATATGCCTGACGGAAAATGAGAAGTATATTTGTTTTGTATACAACAATGCTAGACAAGATATCGTTCTATAAAATTAGCTGCAGCTGTTGATGCAGTACGCTGGACACTAATAGACACTGTAAGATGTTTGCGTGTGACGCAACGTAGGAAAATGAAAATGGACATAATGACAGAGAACACTTTCCTCTTGTGCAAAGAGTGTACTATATAATCCGGGCGCACATATGGTCCTCTCCGACTGATATTAAGTCCTACAGTCGTCATATTTCCTATAAAATCTTCAGACCGCTCCGGTGGCCAAAGCGGTGCTAGCATCCATTACAATTTTTGCTGGAGGTCTAGGGTTCGAAGTCCGACCGAGGCATACCAAAGACACCCCCCCCCGACACCCCCACCCCTATATATATATATATATATATATATATATATATATATATATATATATATATATATATATATATATATATATATGTGTGTGTGTATGTGTGTGTGTGTGTGCGTGTGTGTGTCTGTGTGTGTGTGTGTGTGTGTGTGTGTTAGCAAATGATGAACATGCCAGATAGAAAGTCAAAATATATTTATATCACGATCATTAATTACTCAGCTGTTTTTAACCTGCTGATGAAGCATTTTAGGATCAAAAAGTTTTCTGCATAAATTAATCTCGCATATGTTGACATCTAATAAATTTGTCTCGCATATGTTGACATCTAATAAATTAATCTCGCTTATGTTGACATCTAATAAATTTATCTTGCTTATGTTGACACCTAATAAATTAATCTCGCTTATGTTGACATCTAATAAATTAATCTCGCTTATCTTGACAGCTAATAAATTAATCTTGCTTATGTTGACATCTAATAAATTTGTCTGATCTATGTTGACATCTAAAAGGAAACATACTAGAAATAAACTCGATTTAAAGATACTCAGCAAATATGAAAAGAGAGACCAGAATGATTAGAATGAAAATAACAACAGGTGATGTCACATGGATTTCCAGGGCTTTTCTTCAAACCGACTCAAGATACAATAAGAAGTATTGATTGCAAAATAGGCGCAGAGACAGACGACAAATTGCACATCTTAGTCGGAATGTCAAGAGAAGTTAATTGGCACAAAACGCCAGGACATCCAATTGTTTTATGACTACAAAGTGTTGTCGAAAAGTTTGAAACATTACCAAACTAGTGTTACGGCTATTGGATTTAAATTATTTATTTTTTAATTGTTAAATCCAAATTTGTCGTTTAGGGTTTAATATTCATTAATTGAGAGATTTTGCTGGTAAATTCAGGCTGACTTAGACTCAAACTGTAAACAAGTTTTGACCTTGGCTTGTTGATCTAATTCCTGACCTTTCTTTGGACATTGTCAACAAGCTTCTAAAACTATTGGTTAATATCAAGGACAACTTTTTTTTTTTTAGTAATTAGTGGCTGATTTTTCTTCTGGTTCATTCTTTTAGTACGTGACTTGGTGAAGGTAGCTTCTTTCTATGACCTTCCAGAATCACATGATTCCTTTTTGTTTACGAGGGAATTACATATATATAGCTGTGTGTTGGAAGCTAACAGTAGTAGAATCTCTGGGCTTTAAGATATTAGTTGTGTATATTTATTTGAGTTATAATTATTATGGACATTGTGTCAATTCATTGAAGAAAGAAGATTTATTTATCTATTTGGAGGAGAAAACATGTGCTCATAATTCATTTGGATGATTAAAAAAACATGAACTGCATCACGTGACATTGTCAGCCATTTTGGATTACATCGTCAGGATTCGAACCTGGAACTATTAGAACATTTATTTATCAGCACTCTTACAATTCCATTAGTGGATTATTTTTGTGAATTCTATATTGGATTAATGTTGGATTTGATTCACTAAAACTGTAAGTTTATTTATTTTATGAAAATAATTGTACTAAAAAAATCATTGTTAAAGTTTTACAAGCTTGTTAGTTTTCACTCTTTCTTTGTTGCTGCTTATTCGAGCCTAAGCATGTAACATAGAATTGGTGGCTATCGTCCGGATTGAGATTTGAGATAAATTTGAGTTTAAATTTGAATTTCCCCTAGTTCTTTGAAAATTTTAAATCTTTAGTGAGACTGACACGCTTGTATCAAAATGACATCTAAGGTAGAAATATTTCTTTCTAATCCTACCCAGGAGCAATTAGATTTTTTCAAAAAAAGACGAGTTGGTTCAACTTGCCAGAAAATACGATCTTTCTGAAGTCAAGGCTTCTTTAACGAAACAAGATATCAAAAAGATTTTGGTCCAGTATTTGGTAGAACAGGATGTTTTGGAACAAAGTGCTTTGATTCCAGTCAGTAAGACTACACCAGACTCTGACATTAAACTGAAGGAATTAGAATTAAAATTCCAGATGGAATTAGAGTTAAGGAAGCTGGAATTTCAGGAAAGGGAGAAAGAAAGACAATTTAAAAAAGAGGAGAAAGAAAGACAATTACAATTTGAAAAAGAGGATAGAGAGAGACAGGAAAGGTTACAAGAAAAACAAATTGATCAAGAGAGAGAGAGAGAGAGAGAGAGAGAGAGAGAGAGAGAGAGAGAGAGAGAGAGAGAGAGAGAGAGAGAGAAGAAAGAGAATTTCAAATTAAAATGAAAGAATTAGAGCTGGCAAGTGAAAAACTCCATCATACTTCAAATCAAAATTTTGATATAACAAGGAATATTAAATTAGTGCCCCCTTTCAGAGAAGAAGAAGTAGATAAATACTTCATTCGTTTTGAGAAAGTTGCTGAAAATTTAAAGTGGCCAAGAGAATATTGGACCATGTTATTACAATGTGTACTTACTGGTAGGGCTAGTGATATTTACTGTTCACTGTCCGTTCAGTAAAGTGGTGATTATGATGTCGTTAAAGAATACATTTTAAGAGGTTATGAGTTAGTCCCTGAAGCTTATAGGCAAAAATTCAGAAATTACAGAAAAGAAGCTGGACAAACTCATGTCTAATTTGCTAGAGAAAAAGAGCAGATGTTTGATAGATGGTGTTTAGCCAAGAAAGTCAAACAAGATTATCAAAATCTCAGGCAAATTATATTAATTGAAGAGTTCAAAAACTGTGTCCATAGTGATGCTAGGACTTATCTTGATGAGCATCAGATTGAAACCTTGGAAAATGCTGCTCGAGCTGCTGACGAATATTCTTTGACACATAAAGTTCCTTTCGTTAACAAGACTTCTACTCAACAATTTCATGGCAGAAAAGTATTTCCGCCTAATTCAAGCCCTTCTAAAACTCAAACTAACACAACTTTCAAAGATCAGACTTCAGAGAAGTTTGAATCTAAATCCTTATCTCTTCCGACGTGTAATTTTTGCAAGAAAAAATAACACGTTATTTCTGATTGCTACAAATTAAAAAAATAGGCATCAGAATCAAGATAGACCTGTTCCAAATGCTCTTATTTCCATGAGGTCAAGGTCACAGTCATGTATTGAAAGCAATACATTTGTTGGGTCTAGTAAACCCAGGTCTGATTTTATTATGGAGAATTATGAACCATTCATATCGAAGGATTCTATATCACTCTTGGGTGATTCGGCCAATCCTACCCCTATTAAAAGTTTAAGAGACACAGGAGCTTCTCAGAGTCTTTTATTGTCAGGTATTTTGCATTTTTCTGAGAAGTCTTCTTCTAATGAAAGTGTTCTTATTCAGGGAGTAGAGGGCGGCTTTGTTAATGTTCCTCTCCATTGTGTAAATTTATTATCAGACTTAGTGTCAGGACCTGTGATAATCGGAACGGTCTCGGTTTTACCCGTAGAGGGAATTGATTTATTGCTAGGCAACGACTTAGCTGTGAACAAGGTTGTGGTTAATCCACTTGTAACTGACAAGCCTAATTTGGATCAGAAAGTTGATCCAATTGAAAAAGAAATCCCTGATATATGTCAAGCTTGCACAGTTACCAGAGCTATGGCAAAGAAAGCTCTTGAGAATGAAGTTGAAACGGGCAGTATTCCCTTGGCTGACATATGTATAGGTCAGGCTTTTGATGAGGTCACGTTTACTCTTGGTTTAGATCAATCAGAAGGTATTGATCATAGTGATTGTCTTTTAACAACTCATTCTCTTAATCAGGGTGATGATCTTGAGAATGATGTTACAGAAGTCAGCATTCCTTCAACTGACACTTTTATAGATCAGGCTTTTGATGAGGTCACTTTTACTCCTTGTTTAGATCAATCAAAAGGTATTGATCATAGTGATCCTCTTTTAATAACTCATTCTCTTAATCAGGGTGATAAACGACAGTCACTTGTTGTCGAACAGGAAAAAGATCCTGCGATCTGTTTGTTTCAAAGGGCCATAAATGAGACTGAAGCCACTGAAGTTCCTGTCTGTTATTTCATTAAAAATGGAATTCTTATGAGAAAATGGAGACCTCCCGAAGTACCTGCTGGTGATGAATGGTCAGTGAACTATCAAATAGTAGTTCCAAAACCTTACAGACAGGAAAAACTTAATCTGGCCCATGAAACTCCTTTGGCTGGTCATTTAGGGATTAATAAAACTTATCACAAGATCCTGACTCACTTCTATTAGCCAAAAATCAAAAGTGATGTTGTCAAATACTGTAGATCTTGTCATACTTGTCAAATGGTAGGAAAATCCAATCAGAAGATACCTAAGGCTCATCTGCAACCTATTCCTGCATTTGACGAACCATTTTGTAGAATTATGGTAGATTGTGTAGGTTCCTTACCTAAGACCAAGTCAGGTAACCAATACCTGTTGACCATTATGTGTGCGTCAACAAGGTTTCCAGAGGCTATTCCGTTGAGGAATATAAAATCTAAAACTACAGTAAAAGCTTTGATAAAGTTTTTTACTCAGTATGGCCTTCCCAAATCTATTCAGTTTGATCAAGGTTCAAACTTCATGTCTAGAATTTTCCAGCAAGTTATGAATGAATACCCAATTCAGCAATTCAAGTTAAAAATGAAACTATGGGTTGAAAGAATTACAAGGGAGAGAACTTTTGAGTCTGATAATGGAGTTGTGTTACTCTTGTTCATTCTTCTTAGTTTACTTCAAATTAGATATTACGGCCCTTACAAAGTTAAGAAGAAAATGAATTAGTTCAATTATAGTATTAGTGCTCCTGGGATCTAAATTAATTATAGGAGTACCAGTATATTGAAAGAGATAGCCATGTTAAATATGTAATTAATTTAGTGGTACCTGTCCCACTTAGTGAAGAAATATCGTCGGATTCTACTGACATTGGAGCGACGAATTGATGGAATTCAGAAATTATAAAAAAAATCTAGACCAGAAACTTTCACAGTTGTAAGTGCAAGAAAGAAATGAACTGAAAGTTATTATTATATGAGCACTTATGTCCAGATATTCTTACAAGGACAAACAAAAATTTTCATGACGTTGAAATTGAAAATTCCAAACAGCATCCATGCTGGACGAGTCCACTCAAACAGGAATTCTTGAAAAAGGAAATTCAATATTTGCTGGAGAATGATTTTATCAAGCCCAGTAAAAGTGATTGGAGTTCACCATGCATACTTGTTTCAAAACCAGATAAAACTTTCCGTATGTGTACTGATTAAAGGAAGGTGAACAGAGTGACAAAAACAGATTCATTCCCATCACCAAGAATTGACAATTGTATTGATAAAATTGGGAATGCCAGGTATGTCATCAAATTTTGACCTTCTGAAAGGATTTTGGAATATTCCACTACGGAAAGAGCAAAAGAAATGTCAATATTGTGACTCCAAATATACTCGACCAATATAAAGAAAATCCAATTCAACGTCTCATAAAAATGATCATCTCTGGTCTAGAAAATTGTGACGTCATCATCTACAACATCTAGCAGCAATTAGAAAGTTCTTTGACTGACTCACTAATGCGTGTCTGACTGTTAATTTATTTAAAAGTGAGTTCTGCCCTGCTAGAGTGGCTTTCTTGGGACATTTTGTGGGACATGGACAAGTTAAAAGGTTGAGACTACTTCTTGATAATATAATTGCAGGGTTTTTCCCGTGTATAACAATTTATTATATTTTGTAATTTATACTAGTTCTTTTAACCTCAGATGTAAATTGGTTTGTGATAAAAGGAAAGTTTTATCATATAAACCTTTCTTTTTATTTTATGGGGGAAGGTGTTACGGCTATTGGATTTAAATTATTTATTTTTTAATTGTTAAATCCAAATTTGTCATTTAGGTTTTAATATTCATTAATTGAGAGATTTTTCTGGTAAATTCAGGCTGACTTAGACTCAAACTGTAAACAAGTTTTGACTTTGGCTTGTTGATCTAATTCCTGACAATGCTTTGGACATTGTCAACAAGCTTCTAAAACTATTGGTTAATTTCAAGGACAACTTTTTATTTTTAGTAATTAGTGGCTGATTTTTCTTCTGGTTCATTCTTTTAGTACGTGACTTGGTGAAGGTAGCTTCTTTCTATGACCTTCCAGAATCACATGATTCCTTTTGTTTACGAGGGAATTACATATATATAGCTGTGTTTTGGAAGCTAACAGTAGTAGAATCTCTGGGCTTTAAGATATTAGTTGTGTATATTTATTTGAGTTATAATTATTATGGACATTGTGTCAATTCATTGAAGAAAGAAGATTTATTTATCTATTTGGAGGAGAAAACATGTGCTCATAATTCATTTGGATGATAAAAAAACAAGAACTGTATCACGTGACATTGTCAGCCATTTTGGATTACATCGTCAAGATTCGAACCTGGAACTATTAGAACATTTATTTATCAGGACTTTTACAATTCCATTAGTGGATTATTTTTGTGAATTCTATATTGGATTAATGTTGGATTTGATTCTCTAAAACTGTAAGTTTATTTATTTTATGAAAATAATTGTACTGAAAAAATCATTGTTAAAGTTTTACAAGCTTGTTAGTTTTCATTCTTTCTGTACTGCTGCTTATTCGAGCCTAAGCACGTAACACTAGTGTGAAATAAATTAGTTGTAAAATATATTAACCTGATACCGTTTTCAAAATGATTCAAGCTTCTTCTCTATTACAAATATTGCCTATTTTTATTTGCATCATTCGTATAAACACATTCAAATTTTCCCGCAGTCTATCATCATCTGATGACAGTTCACCAAAAATATGTCTTCAGTTCCATGTCAAGGACACCCAACAGGTGGTGACATCTACTACGAACATAGGGCCAGCTAAGACAATCCCTTCAATACGGGATAACCATTTGTTATGGACAACGATTGCATTAATATATACAGTTATGATGTTGAAAAACATAGTTGTTGAAATATGTGGAACGATGAAAAGGTGGTGAGTGACTGTTCATTAAAATATCATCTTTGAGAAATGGTTTAGGGTGTGAACATGTGCATACGAAATGGCGCATGCTTTCGTTAGCTAAACGTATGATTTATAAAACCACTACACACAACGAAGATGAAAGGTTATCTCTAGTAATCTGACACAGGTAACACAAATCGATTTCTTTAGTGTCATTATGTATGTCGAACATCTGAACTTTAAACTCTAAAAGGTAATATAGGGTCATTCTACACAGGTAACTAGCCTTTATTAATTTGAGTGACTGAATTTATAATAGGCATGTGATACCCATATTGACCTTGTTTGCACAGTACAAACTTCATAATCGTATTTGTTTGCACAGTATACGTTGTCATTTGAACTCAAGACAGTCAACATTATCGTCTGTATCAAACACCACGTTTTCTTTTCTTCTGTGTGTCCGCTTGCTAAACAAAAATTCGCGAGATCAAAAATTTATGTAGGCTCTAATTTTTCATTTGATTATATAAAAAAGTCTGTTCAAGCTTTCTTGTAAACTTGACCAGTGCTATTATTGGTTTTACTGTTGTTGTTTTCTTTGGATTTTTTAATTCTAGATAAAGGACAGCCAATTAGCCTAGTATGTTAAATGAATATTATTATTCGAAACTTACGTGTAATATTTAAGTGAGAAACACATGTGTGGCGTTTGCAAAGGTTGGGGTGGGGTACTTCCAATATATTAATTAAAATATTACGGAGGTTCCACCTGGCTCGTGAATTTATAAATTTAAATTAAAGACGAAATAGATGTACAGCTTTGAGCTCCCAGTCAGCACTGCGGACGGTTAAATTATATCTATATATATATATATATATATATATATATATATATATATATATATATATATATATATATATATATATATATATATATACATATATATATATATATATATATATATATATATATATATATATATATATATATATATATATATATATATATATACACGAAGATGAAATTCAAATAAAACAATTTAATAAAGGTGATAATTTTAAATGATAAACTAAACTCAATCACTCGTCCTCCAAGTGATAGCCTACTTCATCTCGTGATTTTCAGTGTGAGTTCGATTTTCCCCCTGGCTTTTGGTTCTACTCATCTCTTATTCGATCCTCCCACTCCTCCTGGCCTTCACCTCTCCCGACTTCTCTCCTTCCTTCTCCTTTCTTCTGTCTCTCTATCAGAGACTATTGGGACCACTTTCCCTGGTCTGTCCCTCGAAGCTTCCTCTCTAGATTTCCCTCTTTCCTTCTCTTTCTTCCGTCTCTAACGAAGACACCGGGACCACTATCACTAGTCTGTCCCTCGAAGCTTCTTTTTGGAAGCTACACTTGGAATCCTATTCTAAGGTTTTTCCCGCTAATAACGTGTGCCTGACCGGAGTTGCTATCTTCTGGCAATCTCTCTAAAGAACTATAGCGCACTAAAGCTTGCTGGCAGGTCTAAGGATATCATACTTAGCCCAAATCAGGGTCCCGCCCCTATCTCGGTTCTGATTGGGTAGCGCTGGGGCCCTGTTCAATCGACTAATTCAACCTGGCTGTCAGTCTGCGTATCAAGAACATAAGGCACGTCCACTCCTTCTGGCAACTTCTTTGATCTACATAAGCGCGTTCCACCCAAGGTGATAATTGCACCTCTGACGGCCTTGGTCGGGCTTCCCATCCTAGCCAGGCAAACTTACGTAAGGGATAGTGTTAGCCTGCGATCATGTTTAACAATAAACAGTGGCTTGTCCGAATTCTTTTGATTACACATGTTTCTAATTTAATTTTGGGTCGGGCAAAACACCACAACATGATTAAGCTTTGCAAGTGCGATTATGCTGGCAAGATGTACTAAAACAAAAGCAAAACAACCAGGAATGGATTCGTAGAATTCAAACCATTTGTCTCTCATGCTTGTCTATCAGTGGCTTGAGTACAATTGAATATTACCAATCGGAACATGTTCGGGCCTTTCCGAAAAATATTCAGAAAATCACATCGGATATAGTATAGGCTTCACGATGGAAGTATAATGCAACTGCGACAACGATATAAATGTAGTGACAACATTACATCTGTGGAAAACCAATGCTTCGCCACGGTGTATTTTCTAATATCATTTCCCCACGTTGGATTTATCGCAAGATAGGATGATTATACCCTATATGTAGACGTTAAATGCCATGAATTCTAGAACTGCAGAGACTGAGCAAGCTTCGGAGGGTTTGGTTGACAGTTTTGAGACGTCGTAGTCTTAGTGGTTTATCACGATAGTGATACTAATTAGAGCAGGACTGTTTGATCGTGCTTGTCTCATTTATTTGTTTTAGATTATTCACCAGGGAAAAGATCCTGTATCATCTTGGACTGATAATGTCCTCACAAACATTGTCAAATATTTATTGTAATGTAAATAGTTTATGAAGTATGACATCAGACCAGCGCTAGGTAATGGTGAAGCTTTTACAGTCATTTTACAGGATTTGGGTCTTATGGAAATATATCTATCTATCTATCTATCTATCTATATATAGAAATCGACGATTTGAAACGCCAATAAAACAAAATTTATTTTTTAAATATTGCTGCAAAGCTTTATAAACAGTTCATCCAGATAAACCTAAAAATGTAAAACGAACATTGTCACTAACAATTCTAATTTCCGTGTTAATTTTTGTATCCAAATAATAAAACTGTTGACAGTCCAAGTTATCGCAATGAAGAAAAACTATTTGTATAATGGGATTTTCAAATTCTATTACGTAGCTGCTGAATGATACAGAAAAGACAACGCCATTGCTGCACAAACTCCGACCTCCTTCTGTAAATTGTCAAAACAAGACAGCCAGAGGGATTCAGTTTGGGGATAAAAGTTTTTATGGGATTTGTTTTCTATTTCTTTCGGTAGAGTTTTAAGATATTAAAACGGTTCCCAGTCTAAATTATTTGATGTCGATGGACCACTTTGAAACAAAGTTTTGTGTGTTGCCATGGTATAATGCTAACAAATACTGATAAAGACAATGTGAAGTTGTATTATAGGTGAATTCTTTGCCACAATACACAATATAACAGCAATAAGTAATATCAGCCCAAATCCATAAAGTAACAGGTATGATTAAAACAACATTAATTTACGTCTGAAGCAAATAGCACCTGACCTGCTTAAAGAAACAAATTTGTCATGCGCAGGAATAACTAACTGCTTTCAATTTACTATACAGAAACCATATAAACATAACCTTAGTGTTTCGTTATGTTGTGTCGAACAACATGAAATCAAAACCAAACCAAGCAAACAGCAGTGCATTGGGCCATGTTTTATCAGTCAAGTATATTATATTAATCATACTGTCGACCTAAATATTTATTCTTGTCTACATTGCGTAATATTTACAATGGTTGCAACATTATCTGTATGCCACTGATGTAATACCTAAACATAACCAGTCTCGGTATAATCATAGCTCGTTTTGTTCTTCAAGAAAACTTGCAACATACATCGGTTTAGTGAATAACTAAAATGGATTTGTACCCAGGTCACTTATGCGGCAATCTAACCAGCGACCTTTGTTTCTTATACAGTTTGAATGGCTGTGAGATGTATAGGAATCACTAACTACAGTGTAAACGCATGAATGTAAATAATATAATGGAAGATATGTTAAATTGTATTGGTCAGATGTGACAACAACAACAAACTCTAATTGCTGTCACCGGGTTTGCGTAAATAATGCTCATATTTACACATTGAATGGGTTACCTAAAGCACTGACACATATAAATCAAAGAATGTATCGTGATGAGTTCCTGAATCATCAGCAATGAAGTCAAATATGGTAAATTTACTAAAACTGGATGTCACACATATATCAGAATATATATTATATATAAATCATGTAGTAGGCGTTACAATTGTATGTGTTATTGGCTTTGAAAAACTGTCGTTACATTAATTCTTATTCAATGACCCTCACATGATAATTGATAAAACTGGTTAGCGAATAATTATCATCGGCAACAAGGAATTAACAATTTGTTTCATATTAGCTGACTTCATAAAGTTTTTCACTCGTGACTGACTTCGTGGTGTATTATACGTCATGCTTTTTCTGCACTACCTCTCGAATTTTAACACTGCACGGCATAGAGATTTCGTTTTATCCAGTATGCAAAACTAATAAACTCCTGTCGTTATACAGTTACGTAATTTAAACTGGCTTATGATACCAGAGCCAAACAATTGTACATGTTAAAGACGTAAATGAGGAATTGAGTTTTATATTATGCGTCGACACCATTTTTTGCGTCTTTGTAGTCACCATTTCCTGTGTAGTCACCATTTTCTGCGTATGCGTAGTCGCCATTTCTTGTGTAGTCACCATTTCGTGCGTTCACAGCATTACTGTTTAAGCTTGGTATGGAGATTAATAAGGTCTCGTTGATTTTAATATGTTGGCATTTAAGCTTGGTATGGACATTAATAAGGATATCAATCATTTTAATATGTTGGCATTTAAACTTGGTACGTACATTAATAAGGATATCAATCATTTTAATATGTTGGCATTTAAGCTTGGTATGGACATTAATTAAGGATATCAATCATTTTAATATGTTGGCATTTAAGCTTGGTATGGACATTAATTAAGGATATCAATCATTTTAATATGTTGGCATTTAAGCTTGGTATGGACATTAATTAAGGATATCAATCATTTTAATATGTTGGCATTTAAGCTTGGTATGGACATTAATTAAGGATATCAATCATTTTAATATGTTGACATTTGAACTTGGTATGGACATTAATTAAGGATATCAATCATTTTAATATGTTGGCATTTGAACTTGGTATGGACATTATTTAAGGATATCAATCATTTTAATATGTTGACATTTGAACTTGGTATGGACATTATTTAAGGATATCAATCATTTTAATATGTTGACACAATATCATTACGAAGGACTCCTTTAGGTGCTTTGTTACAGACTAGGCACATGTGTTGAAATATCCCATTTAAAAGTACGTTTATTTTCAGCATATAACGTGATAATAAGTGAAAATAGTCACCGACAGTATATAAAACTAATATCTCTAGGTCTTCTTGTGGAACTACAATGACTAATAAAATCGATTTCAATGTTTGTTTATTATTCTGGATACAACTATAAAATATGCAATCACATTCGATTCCTCACACAATTGAAATTGCTTGAAGCATATTTTGCCTTCTTCCTTTCAAACTGTAAATCAAGTAGCTGGAACATCTTTAATTTCTACAGAATGTGTTTCCAGAAAACCATTCCTCTATAGTATTGCTTGATGTTGTGGGCTTCATCCTATTTTGGAACTACTGAATTCTGAGACAAAAAATGACTTGCGCACAACGATCAAGTGATGTTCTATATAAACCTTATTCACAGAACAAGTTCCCGTTTGTAAATGCTATATTATTGGATATATGATATAATTTGGCCATATATATATATATATATATATATATATATATATATATATATATATATATATATATATATATATAAACAGTATTTCAGAGCAGCGTCCAGGGTGGCAGAAGGACAGGTAGACAGAAAAAAAGTTGACTGACAACTTAACAGAATGGACCAAAACATGTTTTTGCGGAGACACTACATACTAGGACAAGAGACTGATGATGATGACGAACGATAGATAGATAGATAGATAGATAGATAGATAGATAGATAGATAGATAGATAGATAGATAGATAGATAGATAGATAGATAGATAGATAGATAGATAGATAGATAGATAGAATTGTGCCCGTTGCTTACCGACGTTTTGTAAATGTGTCATCTCAACATGTGAATAAAAACACCATCAAAGTAATAAATTAAACCTCGAATTCCACAATCATCTTTGTTAGGCATGATTCACTTATTATCTATCCCGATTTCCAAATACAGATATGACTAACTGGGTGACGTGTGTCGTCACGTTGCTATATAATCAGTGTAATCCTGCTATCCCTCTTCACATTGTCTTTCGACTGCTCTACCCTACCACAAATACACAAGCTAGACATCCACGTCTACCAGTGTAAATATAACTTCTAGACAAAGTGTTATACAGAGAAAAAGCCTAGGAATTGTATTAGCAATGTCGGTTAGTACGTCCGTGCTAGGATGTATTATGTGCATTATGTTGTTGTATGGACCAGTTATATCACTGGATTTAAACTCTATCAATCAGAGCAGCAACGTAAATGGCTCCATACCAAAACTTACAACGATTCACAATGAGAACAACTCTGGTGTGCATAATGTTTCGTCCTTTCCAGGTTTTGAACAGTTGTTTTCACCGTTAGGTAATGTATCTGTACCGCTTGAAGTCATGTCAACAATGTTCCAGCAGCTGATGGGCTCTATGGGAAATAGAACGTTTCTTGCCTCACTTTTAACCACTCCTGTTGTAGAGCAGATCCTCAAATCCCCACAAATGGCCGCTATTTTCTCATCTCCAATCGGTCAGCAGCTCCAAGGGATACTAGCGCATGGCGGACTAGAAAAATACCTGACCTCTGCAATGGGTAGACTCAGTACTGAATGCCAAAACGATGTTCAACTTTTACTCGGGGCTATTTCCAAAGGGGAAGGATCGGCTTTAAAATGTAAGTAGAAAGAATCATCTATTTCCTTCTTCATTAAATAATATGAAGTAGAAAATGTTGTACCAATAAGTGAATGTAGTAATCGGAGCACACTAATACAATACCACCCTCTTAATCAGACATATAAAACATTATAATATGCCTGGGACTTTGGTCAACTACTAATTATGGAATTTTGTCTTGCAAGGCCACTTTCAATTGGCTGATGGTCGACATTTACCCGTAAACATCAAGTATGGAATACATGATTCAATAATTTGAATATCATCCATATTCAAAGTTCTTGCAAACTTTCATGGCATAGTTACAATTATTACGTTCAAAATGTGATCACCACAAACTAGAAATAAAGTATTTACTGACATTGATGTGTACCAGAACGTGACCTATCACTAGGAAAAAAAGCTCGCTAACTTCAAGATTTATCTGGATGGAATGTGCGATCGGTTGTGAAATGCGCCGAGAATTTAATAATTGATTTGACTTGTCCTATAACTTGACCCAAAGTGATCGACGATTTATGGAGAAAAGAAAGATAATGCAAATTATAAAACGAGTGGATTGTGAAATATTGTGTAGCCCAATGTAATGAAGCAATATCGGTTTTTCTCGATGTATATTGTTATTGCTCTATGATTTAGAAAGTAAAAAACAGTAAAAGAAAATCCATCAAGTTGAGTAAAGTTCGATCAATGACTGAACTCTCGAAATCCTGAAAGAAAAGTGAACAACTTACAAGTATGATGTAGCCCTCTACATATTCGTAGCTCGCATATGCTAGATTTAAAAAGGAAAATAATTTCTCAAGTTTTCCTTACCGGTTATTCTAGTTAATTAAAAATATTAAATAAATAAATTAACTATCATGGAAATACAATGTAATTGCATTTTCATTTACTATGATTAAATGGTGTAATTTGCCTTATAGAGAATGCGACTTATCTTTACTTTTGGTGTGCACCTGTACAAATCTGCTATCTTCGCCTTTCATTTTCTCTTACTGACTTCGGAGGCAAATTATATATTAAACTGCAGAAAGCTCTTTGTATTTAATTTATTCTTTAATTTATTCATACAGTTTCAGAGCTTATAATGTATTGTCTGTCAAAATTCAATTTTAATAACTGTTTTAGAGAATATATATTATAAGTGTTCAGGTTTATATTTCGAGCACATAGGAGCAATAATTGTGGTTGTCTGTGTCCTTAGTGATAGTACAGTTTCCACCAGTACAATATAAAAAGACCTTTCATCTACAGTAATCATTGAAGAATAGAGATTTGCCAAGACTCGCTCACTGTACTTGTTGCAAAATGCAAACAAATTGACCTCTTACATGTCACCCTATCATACATTCATTATAGCTGTCAAGCGTCCCCAATGAGAATTACATTACAAATAGTCCTAACGTTGAATCATACGTCCAAAGTATAGAGAGTTCCGAATGAGTTCAAGTGTTTTTTCGAACGAGTTGCAGGTCTTTATTCTGTGGATGTACCAACAGCTTTTAACGTGCCAATGTGCTAGCTGCCCTGGTGTAACACATTATTATTATCCATAATATTTTTGAATAAATTCGCTTTAGTCTTAAAATAATAATAATATTTTAGTCCAAATTCAAAGAGCGCTATAAAATTCAAATTGTTTAAACTAAATAAATAAATCCGCTCAAGTCATAACTGAACGCAACTAAAAGACTTATATTAAAATTAAAATAAATATAGTAAAAGGAATAACTGTGTACAATTTCTTTGTTATGTAGATCTTCGCAACGCAGTTCTATATGACATATGTCACATTACATTCCCAACTAAAATATATCGTAATACGCCAACCATCCAATCGGAAAAGTACTCCAGACTATTTATAGCTACATGTTATGCAACCTTAAATCATAATCAACGCCGGAAGTAAACAGCTTCTTTATATCTTATAACCTTCAAACAGATTTACTCTCATGGACGAATGTTAGCTATTAAATATGTTATTTATAGGTGATCATTATAATCGGTAAGCATTGGCAAATATTAAAACACAATACACATACACATAAGAACATTTCTAACCTTTATATTATGCAAGCCACGATGACGATTTTTCATTGAATAGCCGCATTTATTTAATTGTATGCTCCGCAAGCCTGTCTCTCCACTAATCCCTGTCATACCGCCAGTAACTGTCTGACCTACAACTGCATAAAGGGTTAGACTGCTCCAGTGGCTTAGTGGTTAGAGCGTTCTCCTAAGATGCGGAAGGTTATGGGTTCGATCTCCGTCCGAGTCATACCAAAGACTTGCATAAATAGTTCTAATAGCTGACTCGCTTGGTACTCAGCATTAAAAGGTTAGCATTAGGACTGGTCGGCCTGGTATCGGATAATGTAACTGGTTGGGACATCATGATACATGTCTGCGACATGATACCCCAGTGCTAGGCATTGACAAAATGTTAAAGCACGAGGAACATAATATTGAAAACAGTGCACTGGAATAACGCATAAAACACGGAATAATGTCATGTGCCAATACAATAACAATGAATAATGCTTAGAAATTATATTTTGGGAATAGTACTCTTAGTATACCGGAATATTGGGAATAGTACGTGTAGTATCCCCGATTATTGGTAATAATACGTGTATTATAATGGAATATTGGGAATAGTAGATGAACTATCATGGAATATTGGGTATAGTACACTTAGTATCATTGATTATTGAGAATTGTACAAGTAGTATTTTGGAATATTGGAAATAGTAGACGTTGTATCATTGCATGTTGGGAATAGTACATGTAGTATCTTGGAATATTGGGAACGATACACGCATTATCATGTTGTATTTCAGAATAGTACACGTAATATCATGGAATACTGCGTTCTAAACAGATGAATAGCACACCTTTATTTTAAGTGCATAATGCTCATACATATACATTTCATTTGTAAAAAAGTATAAACGATTACAGATGCAAACATGAGGTTCTCACTAAAGTCACCACAGGATATAAGAATCTTGCTCCCGTCTGCGGAAAAAGGGCTATACTATAAATGGTGTTGCTGCATGGTGATTAACTTGATACACTGAATATTAATTTGATACACAGGACATTAACGTGTTACACTGGATATTAACTTGATACACATGACATACCCCTGATACACATGACATTATCTTGATACACAGGACATTAACATTATACACAGGACATTAACGTGATACACAGGACATTAACGTGATACACAGGACATCAACTTGATACACAGGACATTAACTTGATACACAGGACATCAACTTGATACACAGGATATTAACGTGATACATAGTACATTGACTTGATATACAGGACGTTAACCTGATACACAGGACATTAACGTGATACACAGGACATTAACGTGATACACAGTACATTGACTTGATATACAGGACGTTAACCTGATACACAGGACATTAACGTGATACACAGGACATTAACGTGATACACAGTACATTGACTTGATATACAGGACGTTAACCTGATACACAGGACATTAACTTGGTACACATGACATTAGTTTCATGTTTGAAGAAAAACAAATTGGGTATACAATGGCAACTGTTCTATGTAAGTGACTAAGAGCATGTTTCAACTCGTTATTTAAGTTCTGGATGCCTTGGGAAAACCACCCAGTGGGATCTTAGACGGACAGATCCTTTGGTTAGGTTCCTATGATGAGTGCGTTGATGCCAATATGTTGAATAATGCAACTCAGTTTCGTGGACAGTACTGCTTAGCGGACATTTCGATGACGGGAATTGTAGGTGATATCTATCTATCTATCTATCTATCTATCTATCTGTCTGTCTGTCTGTATATATATATATATATATATATATATATATATATATATATATATATATATATATATGCAAAAAAACTGACACGCAACAGGGTGCAAAACTAGAATCACTCTAGCCTAAGCGCTTTCGACTCTTAATGAGTCTTTATCAAAGGCAAATACAGAACATAGACAAGACAAGTAAAATACAGAAATCGTGTTTACAAAACTTTACATGCCTGTTTCTACAGGAATTAAACCTTGAAATTTATTGTTACAACTAGTTTCTAACAACTTGTTGCGGATGATTTAAAATGTGTTGACTTAGAAATCGATGAGTCAAAGCGACACATGTTTTTGTATGTAAATTTATGTACGCGCAAACTATATCCCGGATATTTTATATTAGTAGTTAGAGGTTATTAAGCAAATTTAGAGAATTATTTAAAATAAAATGTGTCAGCTGGAAAAAATAATTACATTTGTGCAAGGCTCTCTTTTTCTAGTCTTCTTGGTTTAAACCGCTTGGTTTTAATGTTCGAAGGCGTCGTATTCAGTAAGATTCCTTTTCCTCCTGGTTTCAGAACTCCAGTTTTGGTTGTGAGCAATTGCAATAAGTGTTATATCACTGAAGGTACGGCTAGGAGAGGAGAAGTGTTCTGCGACCGGACTTCTAATTTACCGAGGCTACGACAAGGACCTGATTACTGAGGCAACCCAAAGGGCTAAGCAAACAAACCGCGATGACCTACTAAAATATGGAAAGAAGGAAAAGGCTGATAGGATACAATTTATCCTGACCTGCCATCCAGACAACCCCAAAATAGGTAAAATCATCGGGAAACACTGGCCCATCGTAGAATCATCGGATGCACTAAAGTTAATCCTCCCGAACAAACCTGTAGTAGCCCACCGGAGACCAAAAAACCTCAAGGACATCCTAGTCAGGACGAAGCTAGCGCCAATCATTAATCAAGACCACCTTGGTCAATCTGGCCCCTGTCGCGATAAAAGGTGCAAAACTAGTCAACACATGATAGAAACCCGGACTTTTTCTAGCACATTGACGAGAGAAAAACTAAACATACATGGTCCAAACAAAACATGCAAAACAGAGAATGTTATTTATCTCATCACATGTAAGATCTGTAGCCTGCAGTATGTCGGAGAAACTGAGAGGCTACACAAAAGGATCAACCTTCATAGATCTGATTGGATAACAAAGAAGCTATACAGCAGTCCGGTCGCATAACACTTCTCCTCCCCTAGCAGCACCTTCAGTGATATAACACTTATTGCAATTGCTCACAACCACAACTGGAGTTCTGAAACCAGGAAAGAAAAGGAATCTTACTGGATACGACGCTTTCGAACATTGAAACCAAGCGGTTTAAACCAAGAAGACTAGAAAAAGAGAGCCATGCACAAATGTAATTATTTTTTTCCAGCTGACACATTTTCTTTTAAATAATTCTCTAAATTTGCTTAATAACCTCTAACTACTAATATAAAATATCCGGGATATAATTTGCGCGTACATAAATTTACATACAAAAACATGTGTCGCTTTGGCTCATCGATTTCTAAGTCAACACATTTTACATCATCCGCAACAAGTTGTTAGAAACTAGTTGTAACAGTACATTTCAAGGTTTAATTCCTGTAGAAACAGGCATGTAAAGTTTTGTAAACACGGTTTCTGTATTTTACTTGTCTTGTCTATGTTCTGTATTTGCCTTTGATAAAGACTCATTAAGAGTCGAACGCGCTTAGGCTAGAGTGATTCTAGTTTTGCACTGTTGCGTGTCAGATTTTTGCATTTATCTTAACAAATCCCTGACAAACGTGATCCCTTGCTGGATCCAGTGGATTTGAAAGGACTGTTATATGCCATATAATTTGTATTCTTTATATATATATATATATATATATATATATATATATATATATATATATATATATATATATATATATATATATATGTCAATCCATCCATCCATCCATCCATCGATGTATCTTTGCATGTGTGTGTGTGTGTGTGTGTGTGTGTGTGTGTGTGACAGAGAGAGAGAGAAGGATTTTATATTTGGTATTTAGTGTTCTAACTATAATAATGTTAATGCTTCTAATACCTCGGCCGGAGAGTTAAATATTTATGTTATCATTTTCAATGTAATTAGCGTAAAAATTTTTATAGCATAACGCATTTCTGTTACATAACAATTCAGCTTTTCGTGGTGAGTCTCATTTGTTTTGTTGGAAAGAATTTAGGTTCACACCATCATCTATTTTAAAGAACTATGAAAAGTTTTGGTACCATCCGGTGTAGGTTTGGTTTTCCATTGAACTAAGGCTTTTCGACATATTAAGACTCTTCGAATCGTTTCGAATATTTGTTTAAAAATGCATTCTTAAGTCATGTCTTTTCAGTTTTGTTTCTTCCTTGAGGTTTTTTTTTGGTGATACTGATATGGTGCATACACAAACACAGCACATCTGTCATATTATTATTTTTTACAAGGATTCTCAGCGCTTTAAGTCCATGATATTTTGTTGTTTATGCACCAACACTCGATCACTTCGTTCATTGATATCATTTAGATATATGTTCTTTATCAGTGTAGATTCACAAGTACTCTCCATGAAAGAGATGGAGTATAAAAGGGTAACATAATTGCGAGAAAATTATATAAAAGCAATAAGCCTGTGGTTATTTTAGAGTTATTTGTATACATGCAAAGTTTTGAATACCTTTAACGTCCCCAAAACCACCATGTGCAATCCTTACTGTAGATGGTACACCGACAAAGAGCGCACGACACTCCGGAACCCTGCGTGTTATTTGAGCAATTATTTCTTCTGCTTAGGGTTTCAGTCTGTTCCAGATGATTTTCAGCATCACTATACTAGCATGGCTGATCAAACTGATAGTTCTGTAATTTTGGCACAGCTGTAGATTGCCTTTTGGGGGGAGTCTTATAATCAGTGACTTGGTCTTATTGCAGATTTTTGTTAGTAGCTCTATCACTGATTCACCCACCTTCATTCTTGATACGTTGAGCTGGGATGTTGTTGTACTTAGCGACCTTTTCATTCTTCAGTGCTCTTATTGCTGACTCCACCTCTTCTTTGAGAATGGGGAAATCATTATCATTGGTGGCGTTGGGAACTTCAAACACCCGATGTCTCCTGCGGACTGATGATTGTAGTGTCCTTTACTCAGTCCATTGTTCTGCATTGCCGCTCGCTTCTGTGAGGCATTTTCCGTTTTAGTATTGAATGATAGTGACTTTTTATAGTATACGACATGGTAAATATCATGTAAAAGGTTGTTTTTTGTTTCACGAAAATATTACCTAGATATTATTTGGATACAAAAATACACTTTTCTATTAAAATACACAGTTAGCTTGATTGTGGACAAGGCCAAGTCGAAAATACAATTAAAAATAAGATATTATCATGGAGACAGAGGTAGAAAATTGCCATTTATTCAGATAGTAAATATTGCGGTATTTGTCATTAGAAAATAGGTTTATAACTTAATACATCATGCATTGGGTGACCTTCATTAATGAAAACTTTTTTTTATTTGATTCAAGATGTTAGTTTCGAATCATTTACTCAGTAACTCAGTCAAAGATTGAGACATAATATGTACAGAAAGCATTAATATGTCGACGTTAATGACGTCTGGCCTGATGTCTTTATTCGTTGTCAATCAATCAATCAATCAATCAATCAATCAATCTTCTCTGCGCCGTCTGGTGCTTGAGGCAACAGCAAGGGATCACCATTTCCGTCTGTCGGCAGCTATTGCTGGGGCGGTCTGATAGGTGAGGCCTCTGGTCTTAAGGTCTCTCTCTACTGTTCGTCGCCAGGTCTCTTTGGGTCTGCCACGGTTCCTTTTCCCCTGTGGGGTCCATCTCAGTGCCACCCTTGGTAGTGAGTCAGGGGGCATTCTGCAGACATGGCCGAGCCATCTCCATCGCCGAGTTGAAATGATTTCAGAGATGGTGCTTGCTGTGCCGAAGTTCCTCATTTGAGATCGTGTTTGTCAAGCAGAAATGAATCTTAAAAACTGCAAAAATAGAACATCTATGTATACATAATTCAGTATCAAAAGGTATCGTTTCTGATAGAAGCTTAGAGAGGATTAAAGATTAGTGCAACTGAACTTACTTTTTTTTTTCAAACAAGTGTTGGTTGATTCGGAAACTTCAATCGTTCGACATGCAATTTCTGGTTTTATATGTACAGTATCACCAAGTAAGTACTTTAATGAGAAATGTAGTACGAATTCGATGAGCTAAATTATTTTTGTCATGTTAACAGATGCGTTAAGAGTTCAATATAAAAAAATATTAAACAACACAAATATGTTCTTGTACATCTAATATGAGCTGTTCTGTTTCGCAAAATTCAATAATTCTGACAATTGTTGTTCTGAAACTGTAAATTACCCGATTAATTAGCTTTTGTGTCATTGGCATACCATTGCGTTTATATAAATGGAATGCCATCTGTGTCAAGTAAAATTTTAATTTGGTAACGTATCATTATTGTAAAGGAAACAACCGCCATACCAGACTTTCAACCCATTGTTCATATCCAGTGACAAGAATGCAGCGTGTTCCGATTTGGAGTATAATTACGAAAATGGAACCAGTAGTTTTTTTAAAATGAGATAAAAAAAAAAAATGCGTAAATTATCCTTTTCTGACTATTTTGTATGTTTTCATAAACTGACTTAATAACAAATGATCAAATAATGGTCACCTAAAATAAACAAATTGAAAATATAATTAGCTTGAGCGACGTACATGGTTCCAAGTATAAACTTTCTTTCTGAGAATAAAATTAACCCAGTGTCGAAACACTCTGGAAAAATGTATAAAACAACGGTAAGAGTTGCAAACCCCATACTACCCGCGAGCGCACACACACACACACACACGTAAACAAGATAGAAAATACACTTTACTCTGACAAAGACCTAAAACAGCACATTTGAGCTTTTCCATCCATACTGTTGATATATTTCTTGCTTAGATTGTATGCAAAAAGATTTACAGGAACACATTGTCATATACGTGATCCATGTCAAGAATGCATTTAGTCTTCTAAGAAGGTTCAATAGAGTAATCTGTTTTGGAGCGTGGCAATTAATTTTAGTTATAAATCATTTCACTACTTTCCTCAGTAAAACAGATGATGGTCGAATAAAACATATGCTTGATTTAGCCCTTACTATTAATATCACTGGACGCTCACGATGCCTTTATTGCATCTAAAGCATCTAAAGCACCCCGAAAAAATTAAAGCCTTTAAAACTGTATATTATTTTTTTAAGAGATGCAAGTCATCATGTCGTTAAAAGGCAAATATAGAACGTTACAACATGCTAAAATGTATAACTCTTTTTAACTTTCCTGTAATGATATTAGTAATCGATGCAACCCTATTATTATTATTATTATTATTATTATTATTAAGCTTCCAAGTATACCAGGATCACCGGCCAAAATCACAGTCGCCCTCTGTGTACCGGACACTTGTCAGCTAAACAGTCTTGGGCTTCCAGTGTTATGCGACAAAAAGGAAAGCTTCGTACAAGATCAAAGTGCTGTTGCTATTACGTGAGTATCAATTATATGTTCATGACATTTTAATCGATTATATGAACAAAATGAAATTCAACATGAAATTTGAGTGATAAGCTTTCTTAGAAACAATTTTTTTTTAAAACAATTGCATTTAGCCGTTTCCTTTTTTAAAATAGTAATATACAACCTAGTAATTTATCAAATGTTTTTCTTTTCTTTCTTGGCTCTAACATTATCCCCTTCTCGTTACGTCAGATATCTTCCTATCAATACTCAATAGAAACTAAGGCTAATATGGGCCAGTTCGTAGTCTGATAGTTGAATGCAAACTCAAAAGATTACTGTATGTTGCTAACGGCTATTTAGCATCCCTAATTGACCAAAGCCATAATGCAAAGCTCCTAATAAACTGTTAGGCTCTGCTGTTCTATAAATCGTGCACTGGTCAATATGTTGTCAGGCGTGTGCTCTTAATGCTAATACCATCGATTCTCGGTTACAATAATTCACATCTTATTATACAAATAAATCAACACACACACACACACACACACACACACACACACACACACACACACACATATATATATATATATATATATATATATATATATATATATATATATATATATATATATATATATATATATTTTTTTTTTCTTTCTAGAGCGGTGGTCTCAGTTCTTGGTACTATTATACTTTTGGCAACGATGTATGATATCATCAGACAGCATGTGACCAAGAATTCTAAACTGTCTCAGGTTACGGAAATGGATGTCGTGGCCCCGCCACTTGAACACATAAATGGCTTCGCTAATACATCATCTAACCCCGGAACAACTCTGGACAAACCTTCCTCGAATAAGTACGATATGAAGCCGGAACAATGTGAGAAAAGAGAACCTGGTTTGTTATGTATTCACGATACTATTAATTTTGTTGTTCGTTTTTATTTATTTATTTATTTATTTATTTATTTATTTATTTATTTATTATACAATACTGAGATCATGAAAGGTAATAGCTATACTTGACATGTAGAAACTTTCAAATTAGTAACATTAATTTGTGCCGTAGTAGATTATGATTGAGTACTTTTATTGTTATATCTCTGTTTTGCTACAGTAGTTTTGAGACAATATTAGTAGTAGTTGTATATGTAATGGTAATAAGATAGTAGTATTTGTAATATTACTAACCCGTTAACAGTAGTAGTATTGATTATAGCAGCAACACAACAAATACTAGTACGTCTTGTAATAGATATAACACAGTAATAATGGTAGTTACTGTTACATTGGTAATGCAGTAATAGTAGTATTCATTGTAATAGCTGTAACAAAGTCACAGTAGACGTTTTGTAATATTTGTAATACAGTATTAGCAGTATTAGTAAAAGTAGTACTAAATTAATATTAGTAGTAGGTGTACTAATTGCAGCACAGGAATAGTAGTAGCTTTAAAAGAAGTAACACATTAATATGTATTGTAATATGTGTATTACAGTAATTGTAATAATAGTAGCACATGAATATTAGTAGTTGTAATAGTAGTAATACAAAAATAGTAATAGCTGAAATGTAGAAACAGAAAATAGTAGTAGCTTAGTAGTTGTAATAGTAGTAACAAAGTAATAGTAGTGCTTGATGAAATGATAATTGTGATTGATTATTGTTGTAGTTTTAAAAAAAAACAGGCTTTACATTATATTATAAATTAAAATCCTGCATCATACCTCAATTTTTACGATACACAAGCAAATTTTTCACTTCCATTCAGATACATTTTATCTAATGTTATGACTAATTACATCTGGTTATCTTACCACAAAAAAACACCGTAGAAAGTGTCTTATTCTGCCCTAAGTAAAAATGAGATTGTAAAATAAAAAGTATACAAGAGATGAAAATGTAATCCGCGTTTCTCGATATAGAAAAGATTAAGAGACTAAATTTGTATTAATGTGTGACCGATGTAGGAGGAGTAAAGTCACTGAGAAAGACCTATTGTTTTGACAAAGAGAAAAATGTCTAAATGTTGGAACAAATAAAATGTACTTTCTGTTAGTCGTTTGCAACTACGATGTTAATGTAGTTCAGATAAATCACACATTAACATAAATTTCAGATGCAGATATAACTATCTTCTCTGTTTATATGTAATAGTGTAGCTACCTGGTTTACAAAATATGTGCAATCAAAGATAATTATGTGCTCTTCAAGGCCTGAATACCAGGTGACATCGTTTAACTTCCGTCATTATATTAATGTTCAATAGTAAACCGGTTGGACACTGAGTTTCCTAGCATTCAAAAAGTTAGCTCGAGGTATTATTTTATTGATGTTTCTGTTCATTATTCCCGCAGGAATCGTCGGAAAGCTGTTACTTTCATTTTCCATATATTCAAACGGCAGAAAGCTTCTGAGCACTCAGCAGACATCAGACAGTCTTACTGCAGTGAATGGGATCCGCTTCCTTAGCATGTCCTGGGTCATACTGGGGCATACGTTGACGTTCGCCTATTTCTTTCAAGGTATGCACTCATATTGTTATTGTTTCTTTCAGAAACTATATGGTAACGTTGTTGGTATAACTGTGTCACGCGTAGCCCTTACAATGGATCTTTAGCACAAACATTCCATCATATACGTACCCAGATCTTCAAAAACATAAGTAATAACACCATTCCGACACATATTGCCAAATGGTTTGGAAAATCTGTAAGATAATGCCATTTTTTGTATCAAAGAGAGAATCATAACGCTACAATCACATCAAATGTTGTTACAGTATCTACAACTATATAGTTCTTACAGGACAAATCATAAATTTAGATACATAAAAGGTGTTATATTCTTCTTTTCTGTTGTTTTTTTTTATATATGTTTGCAAATTCAGTGTTTACTTTTTATATGTAATCATCCATTAACACTGGCACGATGCTGCTTGATTTATTTATTTTATTCATATATTTCTTAATCGTGAGAGATATTTAACTAACTAGTGAAATGTATGCGATTAAATTGTATGGTCGTTGAGTGAAGTGTTGATTGGTAAGTTCTTTGAATTGTTTATTCTTTATAAATAAGGAAGATTGACCTAACAATTTCTGACGAGTCACTAATATACAAAAGAACTGTGAATCAAGTAAATATTTCTGCATTTAATGAACTTACCCTACTCGACTGCTAATATTCCATTCCTACTTTTAGTGCATTAAGTTTTGCTACTTGTTAATTTGGCAGCAAACGCGGGGCCATTTCTACTAAAAGCATACAAGGAATGGACATTTATGGCCATATCAAACGCCACAGTGTCAGTTGACACATTCTTCGCGCTCAGGTAAGTGACACAAAATAGAGGTGGGGGAGGCAAAAGAGTGCTAGAACAGTATCCATTAGTATCCATACAAACATTGATATCCATAAATTACACTGTTATCCATAAAATCCATTGGCATTCCTAAAATTAATTGGTTTAAATAAAATTCACTAGCATTACAAATTTATTTTTATCCATAAACTCAAACAGTATCCAAAATCCATTGATATCCATACAATCCATTGATATCCATACAATCCATTGATATCCATACAATCCATTGATATCCATAAAATCAATATTATTAAGTCACGTATATTGTGTAAACTGTTCTTCGTCATCATATATATATATATATATATATATATATATATATATATATATATATATATATATATATATATATATATATATATATATATATATATATATATATATATATATATAAAGGTGATGCTGAAAGGAAGGGAGAGAGAGGCGGCTGACTGATAGATTAGACAATTACGCCATTTCCTATATAAGTTGGTGTTAATACGTATAAAAACGTAAATTATTTCATTATTAGACTCGAGCAAGAATCGCATGTGAATGCTTTATTCATTAGAGTTTGCGAATTGATTCAGCCTGGAAAAAATATTTGTTTCAGAACATTTTCTTGAGTTCGTGCAACTGAGTGGGATTACCTCCCTTACACCCAATTAGATGGCATTGCGTCTAGGTTCCAGAATATATTTTGTTATAAGGAAATTAAATATGGAATATCAAAATAAAAGCACATATGATACTGTCAACTATGTTGTACAGATTGAAGTTAAAGAAATGTATAATGGAACAAAATTGCATTTTAGAATATTTGGTACTCTAATTTTGATTCTGAGCGCGTAGAGAGGCAGCTGTTAGTACGATTTGTATTAGTATTTGGTATGACTCGGACGTAGATCGAACCCGCGACCTCCCACACCGGAGGCGGACGTTCTAACCACTAGATCACCGGAGCGGTCAGGAAGGATGTAACAAAACCACAATGCAAAAGATATTGTAAGGGAATGTACAATCTCCTTGCGACAAGAACTTTGGGTGGGAGCTGCGTTTTAGTGATAAACTTTGAAATTGATGGCCATGGGGAAGGAACCTATTCACACATACCTGACATATAATCATTTAATCAAAAACGGCATTTTAAGAGGGTCGTTAAACATAAAGTGTAATTAATGCTAAGTATATGAAGAAAATATAATATATCCATACACTTCACGACAGACTCACTCATAAGAACACACACAGGAAAGAACCCGGATAAATCAAGAAGACTGAACCATTTGCATTTTGCTATAATAACAAAGGTTTCGAAATTTAATGCCTACCGTAATGCAATAAATGAATGATTTGGGAAAACACCGCCACATAAACTAACTGCTGTTTAATTGAGATAGAAAATGTAACTAAAACTAAATAGGCGATTAAAACGGTGACCAAACCCAAACTATGCCCTTATAGTTTATTTCATCCCTGCAAGCTAGATGTGAGCTTCGTTTGGTAATCGAAATTGGTCACAAAAACCGCGCTTAGTACGTTTGTCTGTAAGAATTCAAGCGTCAATTATCATGATGTTAAAAGGTGAAAATTGTAACATAATGCAAAATTATGATATTATATTCAGAATTCTAAATTATAATATTGTTTTGATTGGATGTAATAACTTTCCAGCCAGTGAGAAAATCTAAATAATACGTATATATCGCTGCTTTATATTAACACAAGTTAGGTCACCAGCCTGTTCCGTTTCTTGTCTGGTGTTTATCGGCACTTACATTACGTTTCGTGAATATTTGCTACTTTTATAATTGTCTAAAATCTACTGTAACTGACTACATTGAAACCAAGGCATTACGCCATTAACATGTGTATTTTTTATGCAGCGGTCTCCTTGTGGCGTATCTCAGCTTGCGTGAAATGCAGAAAGTCGGCGGCATCAAGAAATTTAATTGGATCATGTACTACTTCCATAGATTTTGGAGGTAAGAAACTCCAAATGAGAGTATAACTAGTTCTGTTTCAATTGATACAATTATCTTTACAGTTTCTTACTTTCAGAAAAAAGGACAATGTAATCATTTCTATTTATTCGATCGATTTTGGACTGGATTCAGTTTTGTCCCATTCCCCATTCCCGTTGTTTAAAATAATCAGTCATAATCAAGTTATCGGTCAGATAGCAAATAACTAACTATTCCCTGTATTTGAATTAGTTCTATTTGTTTATATTCAGTTAATTAAAAGATATAGGTTATCTACTACAATTGTTTTTCAATTTTAAATTGGTACTTCTAATTATCAAAACCTTCCAATATCATGTTAAGGAACCGTGACCAAAGTTTATAAGTAATTTTCAATATTTTTCCGCAACTCATAATTTGCATTCCAAACTAATCGGTAAGGGCTAGTTCTTGTTAATTTCATGCACACAAAATCCCGATTAATGATCTTAGACCTACTTGGGACTTTTGTATGTTGCTGTGCGAATTTACGGTTCCATGTATAACAGTGCTCTACCATTTGCTTCTATACACAGACATAATAATAGCAGTATGTCCTTAGGTGTGTTTACTGTCAGTGTCTCCTGTTAATACGAAAGCTACATTTCCTATGTCAATGTTTAAAGACCTTGCAGACAGTCATTTGTTTTTTAAAAAAAAACAAAATCCATGACTTATTAACAATCGAGAACGGACTTCATTTACTGTAAAATATGTATAATAAATCTAGCTCCCATCTGTTTCGTTTCAGACTGACACCGCCCTACATGTTATTCCTCTTTTTCTATTCAATTCTCTATCCGTACATTGGCAACGGACCCTTCTGGTTTTCTTCAAGCTATAGAGACTGGGAGATGTGCAAGGAATCCTGGTGGACCAACTTACTCTATGTTAACAACCTGGTTAAAACAGACAAAATGGTAAGAATTTGAGGAGATAGTAGTAATATATAAGTTTTAGGATTTCATGGTCTTAAATAAGTGACTAGAAGAAAAAGTTAACACGTTTTGTAAACTTCAACAAATATGTTTTTCCTAAAATCCAAAATATTTAGAAAATAATTAACAGCATCGTGAATTAAATCTCAAATCGTAGTAAAGGTTCGATCATAGGTCCAAAAGTAAATAGTATTCCGATTGGTGTTCCAGATAAATTCCAACTTTTAATGTGTATCACTATAAAATGCCACTTCTTTAATTCCCGTTCTTAATTTAGAATTAAAGTCAAAATTACTTTGTAATTCCAATGATTATTTAAATAGATAAATATTCTCAAATTTTATATGAAACACACCAGAATTGATGCCTCTAAAGGCTACTGTTAAGATAGGAATAAACATTTCTGTTTCTCCCATAGGTAAAGCCTGAAAAACATCTCAAGGGCAGGATGAAGGTCATCTTAATAGCAATGTCCAGCAAATTCCAAACAAAATTAATTTCTAGACAAATCGTATGTCAGAATCAAGTTATGTCAGAATCAAGTATGCAGACCTACTAAACATGTTTATCCTACTGCATGACATCAATCATTTATGCTCAAACTCCTACCCTCATGTATGGACAAAGGTCAATTAAAAATATAAATTAATAACACAAGACTAGTAGAAGTTGTTGTTGTTGTGTTTGCTGTTGTTTTTCTTGTATAAGCAGCATCAATATATATATATATATATATATATATATATATATATATATATATATATATATATATATATATATATTATTGTTGTTGTTAATAGTTGTTTAAAAGAGTTGGGGATAATTGTGGTTATGATAGCTGTTGCTGTGGGCCTTTCGCAATATAAGTGGTGAATGAAGAACCTGGATAAATCGGTCAAGAAGCACCGACCTACGGGAAGCAATCGTCAATCTTGCTAACATATACACATAGCCCGAGCATTAGATTCCAGCCAACGAGGACAAAGCTGAGATGGCAGTGAACAGTAATGGCGCTTTAGACCATTTGGCCACACCAGCATTACCAACGGCAACAACAGCAGAAATATCAGCAGCATCAGTAGTAGTAGTAGTAGTAGTAGTAGTAGTATAACATAAATATTTGTTACTTGTTGTGGCAGTCAGCGTCCCTCTAAGATGCGAGCGGCCGCGCAGCTGCTCAGACATCCGCAGCTGAATTGTCAATCCAATATTAAACGTGCCCAAATCACCGTAATGCTGGCACAATGCAGCGCGCATCTACCATTCCCTTAGATGGAACGTTGGTGGTAGTAACAGTGCGGTTCCTATTTATTGTAGTATTAGTAGTTGTTATTAGTTGGACGTCATTGCTTAACACATAACAGGCAATACAATGGATCCAGCATATCAACAAAGTTACATATGTGAGTGATCTGTAAACCAAGCAAAGTAGAACACTCAGCAGCCCGGAACAATAGTAGTAGTTGCTTGTTGTTTTGTTTATACTCCTCGCGTTCTTTACAGATTTTGTTTGTGTTGTTAAACTAAGCACGACAGAAATAAACTAGAATTCCTCCAAACATCTCTTGCAATTTCGGACTCAGATTAACACCGTTTTATTTGCATGCCCTGTTATATATATATATAAGTTTGGGTCTGAATAATGGTATGTTAGCAAGCCTCCGGGGAGTAGAAAGAGACCCAATAAGGGTAAATACTAGCTACTAAAATGACTTGATATTTGCATGCATTGAAAGTGCATATAGGTTTTGAGAATTAGGATATATAGTTTCCACGTCAAAAGCAAAAGCAGGTCCCAAATAAGTAACGTCACTTTCATGAAATAAGGCTGATTGCATCAGTTAAATTCCCCATGGTCATGTCAAGTAATTAGATGTCTTCCATTAGGGTTTGTTTATAAACTATTTCCATGATACGACACATTGGCTGTCTTCGAATGTCAGTATATTCAGGGCTAGATACAGCTGGGGACGTCCAAAAGTAAGTACGCAAAAGATTGGCCAGTTTCTACCCACTCCCCATCACATTGCACAACGTACAATTTTGTTTATTCCTCACCACGTGCAAACGCTTGTTTGTCACCTCCTTCCATCAACATCTGCACAACTGAAAGATGAAGTTTACTGCATTTATTAACATAAGCAGTTTTAACTTTTAATGATATGTATCGAGTCCATAATGACTTATCATGCTTGCAAATGAGGCTGAGAGCCAACGCGGGGCACAAGTAAGCAAGGTCACGTTCGGAAAGTAATTCTGATTGCATAAGTTAAGTTTATTATGGAGTAAAATCAGCTAAGTGCATGTCTGCAATTACGGTTGTAGTAAAAACTGTTTCTGAGCTAAGACCGATGGGACAATCTCCTAGTGATATTACGTGCAGCGCTAGGAAACGTCTCTACATTTTGATCCAGAGACAATGCCTTAGGGATAGAGATAAAACCATGTTGGTATTGTGGTTTTAATGAACGAGTTAGTAATGTTGTATTAATGAATGACTTCGCTTTGTTATGGCGAGAATGTTGATATATGGGGAGATCTCAAATGTTGCGAAAATATTACCCAGGGTAACGACATACACACAGACATGAACGGGAGCAATGCTGGTTTCAGAACAGATCTAGTTGTCGCGTTATGCAGTAATATAAATATGTCAACATATTTCATAGCAAATCTGAACTGCATTCTATCAAACTATGAAGAATTTACATAATGAAATTTTACTCATCGGGGATAGAGAAATTAACCTTAACGAAAACGTCTCTGCTCACGAGACGTGAGTTTAGTTTCGTTGAATTTATAGAAGTGGTTATTACATTATATGCAGTTGTCGCTTTTTCGATGTATGGGATGGCATTGGTACCTTACAAAACAATATGCAGTTATTGTTGTTTTTCAAATTTATAAGATGGGTTTGGAACGTGCAGATAATATTCAGTTGTTGTTTATATGCTATCGGTATATGGAATAAAGCTGATACCTTGCAAATGATATGCAGATACTGTTTTTTTTTTCATTGTAAGGGATGGAGTTGTTACCTTGGAGTTGCCATGCAGTTGATGTTTTAGTTCATTGTATGGGATGGATTTGATATGTAGAAAATGAAATGCATGTGATCTATTCTTAGTGTTTGGGATGGCGATGATACCATGTGTAATGCCATGCATTTTTTTCAGTGTATGGGATGGAGTTACAACCTTGCAAATGACATGCAATTATTTTCGTTTTTAGTGTATGGTATGGAGTTGGTAACTTGCAAATAGAATGCATTGTTTTATTTTTCAGAGTAAGAGATGGAGTTGGTAACTTGCAAACAGTATGCATTTCTTTTCTTTTTCAGTGTATGGGATGGAGTTGGTAACTTGTAAACAGTGTGCATTGTTGTTTTTTTTTCAGTGTATGGGATGGAGTTGGTACCTTGCAAATGACATGCAGTTCTATATCCTAAGTCCTTTGATACTGATTCCATTCTTTATGTAAGTGTAAAAAACACTCATTCTTTCTTTCTTTCTTTACTCTTCTTCGCTTTTCTCTTCCATTTCAGATTCGTTTTCTACCTCTATCAGCAAATAATATATATATATATATATATATATATATATATATATATATATATATATATATATATATATATATATATATATATATATATATATATAAAACATTTAGCATTGATGACGTTCATTCTTGGTGTTTTAATACTAGATTTGTTTGTGATCACGTTGCTTGGGATGGTGTGCTAAAACTGCACGGTGACGGTCACTCTAACAGCAGCGATCTCCATTTGCTCTAGACATGCGCCAACCATGGACTTTTGATCATCATTACAGTCTTCCAGCTCCCAACCCATAACCAGACGTCATGAATGCACCCACGCTCTAAGCACTAGCGTCCATCCCAGCTGAAGTCTACAAGGAAGAAAGCACAGCTCTGGCTCCACCAACTGTTTTTACTGATATGGCAGCAAGAGAATATTCCCCAGGAATTCACAGATGCTTCCACAATCCCCCTGTATTAGAGCAAAGGGAACCGCAAGGCCTGCGACAACCATCAGGATATATTATTACTCATAATTGCATGAAATTTACTCGCCAGAATCCTACTGACCCGCCTCAATATACACCTTGACCATGGATTACTAACAAAAAGACAGCGTGGATTCCGAAAAGAACGTGGGACCATCGACATGGTGTTTGCGGCGAGGCAGGTTTAAAAGAAATGTCAAAAGCAAAATACCGATCTTTTCTCTATCATCATCGACGTATCAAAGGCATTTGATACTGTCAGCAGAGAAAGCTTATGGTAGATAATGGCCATGTACGAATGCCCATAAAATTATAAATGCATAGTGCAGCATTTCCACGATCGCATGCATGCACGAGTTCAGGAAAATGGAGAGATTTTTGAGCCAATCACAGTAACAAATGATGTCAATCAGGGTTGTGTTCTAGCAACAACACTTTTCAATCTATTGTTCATTGCCATGCTGACAAATGCTTTCAGAGAGGGCGAGGTTGGAGTCGGCATCAGGTATCGTACAGATGGAAAACTATTCATTCCCAGGAGGATTCAAGCGAAAACAAAAGCCATGACAGACACCATCAGGGTTGCCTTCTTTGCTGACGAATCCACCCTCAATTCTGGCTCAAAAGCTGACCTGCCATGCGGCGTTGATAAGTTATCCAGATCCTGCACATGCTGTGGTCTCATGATCTCTCCAAGAGGACTGACGTCCTGCATCATCCGGCCCCTGGAAAGGCCCGTGTTGAGCCCAACATCACCGTCAACGGTCAAAATCTCAACGTAGTGAACCTCTTAACCCACCTTAGCAGCACACTGTTTCTATTGCCTACGAGGTGAACATTCGCATTGCCAAAGTAAGCGCAACTTTCGGCAGTTAATATGACAATATCTGGAATAGAAGAGGCCTCATCATACATACCAAACTTAAGGTCTACAGGACAGCTGTGCCCCTCCCCCCCCCCACACACACATACACTACTTTATGCATGCGAAACCTGGATGGTGTATCAGCGCCAAGCCAGGAATCTGAACCACTTTCAGACCACAATTCTCAGGAAAATCCTCAACATCAGGTAGCAGAACAAGGTTGCAGACACTTAGGTACTCGTCCAAGCAAGGTACTCCCCAACAACCACATCAGTCTGAACCAGTGCCAGCTACGCTGAGAGAAACATGTACGCAGTTCTGTCACTGTATATATAGTTTTCTATAATTAATATAAATATATAATATTATTTAATCCAGGGATAGCACATTATATTATGTTATTGTATAGTTGTCTATAATTAATTCAATATACCTTGATTTCTTTCATAGGAAACGGAATGACTTTGTAGATAAATTAGAATGAATTACTAGGTTGTCACGTGTGTCTGCTACAAACGAATGCATATAACACCGATTAAGTTGCATCATTGTTGGTGTTCTATGTCATTACCTGAAATTCATTGTACGATTACATGATTTTAAATAAGACGTTAGGTCTCTCGATTATATATATATATATATATATATATATATATATATATATATATATATATATATATATATATATATATATATATATATATATATATATATATATATTTACATGATTGTTTCAGGTCACCTGTGGTCGGAGGGATTATGTCCCTGGTATTTCTTATCATCACAACAGTAGTACCTGGTGTACTTGCTGCTCAGAAACATTACAGCGCCACTTACCCAGATATTAGCGGGTAAGATTAATGTACCCAATAGTACCAGGTGGATTATAGTCATAAAGCGAAGCAAATAAAAATCCTATGTTACTCACACGTCGAGAGTTTAAAACAGTGGAGGCTGGAGGATTTGAATTTTTAACATAACTTTAACATTTTAGCTAATAAAACTACGATATCTACAGTGTGGTAGTGTATAGTGATGTCTGAGGCATCACGCTGTATACATATATCATCATGTCCCACCCAGTCACATAATTCTGACACCATAACGACCACTAATATCACTGATATTTCAATTCTGAGCTCCAAGCTAGATAACGGTTAGTACCAGTTTTATAAATCTTTTGTGTGCCTAAGTAATATAAACAAAATAACCTTTATTAACATTAGGCCAGCCAAACCTTGCATTGTAGTACATTAGTCGTTCTTAGATGGTGGTTGTATGCAATCGAAGTAAATTAGTTATTTATAGATGGTAAATGTATACAAACAGAGCAGATAAGTTTATTCATAAATTTCGGTGCACTAAATGAACATTGCAAGGATAATACAGTCGAAATTCACCTTGAACAGGATGTATAGTGATTTATTTTAAAATACAATATTCATACACTATTTATATATAGGAAATATTAGCTAGATACCAAATAACTTAATATTGAATGCATACGAATTTTTTTTCAACAAAATCTAAGTTTTGCAAACAGATACCAAATGTATTTATTATATCCCAAATTTAGGTATTTAAATGGCCGATAAAAGTCATAGGTCACATCATAGATGAGGCTTAAAAACTCAATGTCTTTGACCGTTACAAAATTAGTTCCAACGATAAAATGATACATTGCAGAGATCAAACGATAAATGACTGAGATAAATAATGAGATAATTGCCTAATGATGATTTTGATGAAATCATTTATACTTTGTATTTTCGGTTTTTGTCTGCGTTATTGTTTTCTTTGATGGTTATATTGGGATAGATCAAATCAATTTGAAAGAAATGATATACAATTGTAACTAGCACAGACTGAAGTAATACATATTATAATTTATTTATGTTTATATGGCAGAAATCCAGCGATGGTGGATTATTTTGACCAAGTCTATATTAAACCGTACTGCAGAATGGGTCCTTATGTTGTCGGATTAATTACTGGTTACCTGCTATACCGAACAAAACGTCAAGTCAACATGCCCAAGGTAACATATATGATGAAATTAAACAATATTATAGTCAGATAATTAGAAGAAACAAAGTATGCATACGTTGAGTTGTTGGATGCACAAAGTTCAAAACACTTACTTTACTGCTCCATCAGTTTTAATACAGCCGGATAATTTCCAGGGTCTTCTAAGGAAATGTGGTTTGCATACTGACCATGCAGGAATACATAAAATAACCATGTAATATAATACATTGAGTAATTCTTCTCAGGCCAGTAATGATAGATTACGCTTTTAATAATAATGACATTGTATTATTGGGGAAATGAGTTTCAACCGTTTTCTAAAGCAATTTGTAACTTTGTAAAATTGTAAAAGAATTTTTTTTACACATTTATCTTGATCTTTTCGTTGGAACGATTGAGTATTTAGGCTAACTAGGAGGAGTTTTACATTAAAAATAACAAAGTTATATTCGAAATTTAGACGTTGACTTTAGTCAGCATTACATTGATATTCTAATAATCACTATCCAGCCAGCCAGCCAGCCAGCCAGCCAGTCATTTATATTTGTTTTGTATCGACAGGTGCTCTTTCTATGGCACCGGGTTTGAGAATATGTAGTTGAAATCCTTCATTTTCGTTGAGTACCATTTTTACCAATATGTATAGCCTTAATGTTATTCTTAATTCAACTTATACCCGTCAATGTTTTGTCGAAAAGTGAACACAAATTTTACCATCAAATCCCAAATATAGGTAAAATTGAACTGTCATATTCTGATTCCGTATTGTAATCTATCTATCAATACTGAAACTACTTTTTCCTCAAGATATCTTGGTTACATCTGAATAAACGTGAATAAATGTAACATAGCCTCAATAACATTATAAATTGAATTGTTTAGCATTCTCTCTTGCATATCTGTATCATCGTGTTCCAACAATCTTCTAAATCCTAAAGAATTGTCGAAATCATGATTTCATTTCCATGCCAAGTTTACAATGAAGCCTCTAACAATGGCCGGCCAAAACAGTTTAAACGCAATCAGTCTTGTATTTACACTTTCAAACTTACCCAGCTTGAGATATCTCTACCATAGCTGTTGGTGACAGTTTAAACGCTATTAGTCTCGGTTTTACACTTTCAAACTTACCTAACTAGTATTGTTATTATTATTATTATTATTATTATTATTATTATTATTATTATTATTATTATTATTAAGGTCCTAAACCTGCTAGGGTGGATAGTGGCGGGCAGTATTAACATAGCAGTGCTTTATGGACTCTATAACCCTGACAACAAACATGTGCTGAATGAAGCGGAATCGGCGGCGTACACAGCCCTGTATCGCACAGGCTGGGCAATTGGCGTATGCTGGGTCGTCTTCGCATGTGCAACAGGAAATGGAGGTAGTGGTGTTTTCTGCTTCATATTTTAACACCTAGACTAATCCCTACGTCATTATGTGACATTTTTAGATCGATTCATTCATTCGTTCGTTCGTTCATTTAGATCTAATTTGTTAAAGGGTTATGTATTGTTAGGGCAATTGGACCGATGTGCTTTTGCCCAAAAGAACATAACAAAAGCTAACTTAGCCAAGTCTTGGAAGAAATCAAACTCGAAGTCTATTGATTCCAGTTCGTCATAAGGTTTGAATGTAGTACGTGTGGTCCATAGATATCGATAGATATCTGACCACTGACATCCGAAGTGTCATGACAAAACTAGGTTTTTTCAAGATTTTTCCGTAAGCATTTTGTTTTAATGGAAGAAAGTACGTAATGAACTTCAAACCTTTCCTCAGTTTCAAAAGACTATGCCCGATTTTATTGATTTATTTGTATGTAAGCATGATTCATAATTGATTAAAATACGTTTATTTTATCTTACTCTGTTGAAAATAACGATTACGATGAAATGTGCAAAGAATCAGACCTAGGATGGTAGGGAAGAGTTTTAAGAGCATTGGAATAAAACAAATATGACCAGAATTTAGGCTGTTTAAAAATTAATAGCTCACCCACATAAAATGAGTTTTTTAAAACTTCATTCTGATATTTCAGGCCCAATTAACACTCTATTGTCCTGGGCCCCGTTCGTCCCTCTGAGCCGACTGACCTACTGTGCTTATCTGGTGCATCCCGTGATAATTATATACATATATGGCATGCGGCGAACAACAGTATATCTCGCATATCCTGAAATGGTAAGATGGCTCTCTGTCTTTTTGTTTATTTTTCGTTATCTTTATATTGTTATGCATATCTATATTACGTATATTAATTTTTATGATAATCGATTGAAAGGGTAATGTACTAATTAGCAAACCGCTCCGGTGGCCTTGTGGTTAGAGCGTCCGCCGCGGAAACGGGAGGTCGCGGGTTCGATCACCGGCCGAGTCATACCAAAGACTTACAGAAATGGTACTAACATTTGCCTCGCTTGAAGCTCAGCATTAAGAGGTTAGTGTTAGGACTGGTCGGCCTGGTGTCAGGATAATGTAATTGGGTGGGACATCATGCTACATGCCAGCGCCATGATGACCCAGTGCTAGACATCACTATAAACTGCCTCACTGCAGACAACGTAGCGATATGACTGACACATTGTTAAAGTTACGATAAAAATCCTAATCAAACAAACAAACAAACCAATTAACAAAATTAAATACCCATATTCAGTACGACTTTGAACTTTTACTTTAAGAAGAGGTCAATCTTAAGCACAGTAGACAGTTCCAAGGTAGTGAGCTGTGATTTTTCCTAGAAGTAAACGTGTTGATGAGGTCCTTATAGGTAGATGAATACCCCAATGAAAATTGTAGCATAAGTACTTTACATTGTTGACATGAGCGGTTTCGAAGTAATTCTTTCGAGCCTGATTTTGCTTTGTGTATTGTGTCAGTCTTGGATATAATGGATGATTTACTTGGAAAACATTTAATCTTTGCATTGACACCAGTATTAAAGGTGTCACATAGATCTGATCATTTGAGTAGATTTTTAAAATTTATTTCAATTATTCACTGGAATTACAAAGAGCTCAGACGATTCATATTTAGAAGCTGCATTAAATTTATTTAATGCATATAAATACAGTTGTGGACATAATGTGATACAGAACGACTTTAGGCACATCAGCACATATAGTGAACTTCATTTAGATTACCACTTGTCTTACTCGATAGTTTTAGACTTGTGATATAATATTTAACTATTTAGGAATTTTGTCACATTACTTTTAGTTTTTTAATTTTACACTTCCTATCTTAGGAAAAAGTCATATTTTGAATTGTACAAAGTTGCTGGTTTCACTCTTTTTAGTTACTTAGTTTAAAGACGATAAAGTCTTACCAATATATGCTTGTACACTCTAATACATTGTATTAACATTGACGGTAAAGCATACATTTATTTTGTTTTGTATATTTCTGCTCTCTCTCTCTCTCTCTCTCTCTCTCTCTCTCTCTCTCTCTCTCTCAGACATACACATACAAACACATACACACACATATTAAAATATTGACGTTTTTTTCACGGCAACGCGGTGAACATAATATGAGTGATAATGATATAATTTACGAACACATCGAAGATAATTATTACTTTTTTAATTTGTGCTTGTCATTTAGCACGATTTCCATTGTCCAATGTGTTATTAGATTTCAAACACAAAACCAAAGAAAACTACGGAAAGAATGGTAAATGAATCAATTTACTTTTTATAATGGTAAAGGAGGGAGGAAGTAGAAATACTACGACACTTTGTGTATGCCAATTTGTTTGCACTTTATGTTGCTTTCAGAACGAGTGCACAGTATTAAGGCTCAGAATTACATGTACGCATATAGACGTATGCACTGACAATCTATGCACCTACCAACGTATGGACTGGTACTTATTACTATTGATAACGTTTGACACTATTAACGTATCTTCACTATTAATCCTGCACGTGTCATGTACGTACCTGCCAACAAATAATAGTATAACTATCAATATACCTATAGTATTGATAATGTTTGTATTTGCCAACAATATTTGTACCAAATGTACCTACCATCTCATGGATACATAAACGTCGTACCTATGAAATTATCGACAACGCTGATAACGATCATACCTAGCATCGAGGAAAACAATATTTTAACAAACGTACCTATCAAATTACCGACATTAACAAACGTACCTATCAAATTACCGACATTAACAAACGTACATATCAAATTACCGACATTAACAAACGTACCTATCAAATTACCGACATTAACAAACGTACCTATCAAATTACCGACATTAACAAACGTACCTATCAAATTACTGACATTAACAAACGTACCTATCAAATTACCGACATTAACAAACGTACCCATCAAATTACTGACATTAACAAACGTACCTATCAAATTACCGACATTAACAAACGTACCTATCAAATTACCGACATTAACAAACGTACCTATCAAATTACCGACATTAACAAACGTACCTATCAAATTACCGACATTAATGATACCGATTCTTCCTAAAAATGTTCAATTATAATTTGATAACGGTCATACTTGCCAAAATATCAAGTATATAGATAATATAAATATACCGACTTACGTGCCGTAATGTTCGTACCTACCAACATGATAACAATATTGATACTCTTCGTTCCTAGCAAAGAACGGCGATATTGATCAACGTACCTATCAGTGTGCCAACAATACTCATAAGATGAACTCCTATGTCCGACAACATTGAATATTTTAGTACCTAGCAATGTATCGATAATATTGACAACTGTATAAGCCCACCAAGTAACGGATAATATTGATAACCTAGGTGCTAATCAAAGTACCTACAATATTGAAAACGTGCGTAGCAACGTACCCATAATAATGTGCGTACCAAGTGCCGCATCAAACAGCTGGTAATATTTGTTCCAACTAGCAAAAGTACCAATATTATTGTTAACGTTCCTACTATATATTATTAATTACCTTTGAATCAACCAATGTTCGAGCATACCACCCTAAATTTCAACAACGTATATGCATACCTTCCGTAAATTTCAACAACGTACATGCATACCTTCCGTAAGTTTAACAACATGGCCTGTATCTGCATATTATCATGATAGAGGCAACGTGCTAACTATTTCTACCTGAGTTCACTGAAATCGCTTGTCTTTATACCTACATACTTATCGACCTACCTACATACGTACCCTTCCGTCTACATACCTACTGACCGATTTATATACTTGTCTACATACCCAACTACATACATATACTCATCTACCTTCTAACATTTTGTCCATTCGTCAATATTAGCTTAGTACGTGACTAAATGAATGTTTATCTTTTTACAGGTATGTTCTTTTCTTGGCTATTTAGTTATCGCCTATCTCGTGGCATTTGTGATATCCCTGGCGTTTGAGTCCCCAATGATGGGTCTCGAGAAAGTTCTCTTCAAACAGGGTCGGAAGTAACAATGTGAGATGCGCTGAGGACCTTTCAACGCTTATTAATTATGCAAAAGAACAAAAATGTATTCATGAAGTAGAAACTATAACAAAATTAGAAGATACTTGACGGAATATATCATTCTTACCTGTCTATGATATAAAGTTGAAAGGTTGGGATTGGGTGATGATTTTTAGATTTTCAGTTCTACGATATATGTTATTATTATTATTATTATTATTATTATTATTATTATTATTATTATTATTATTATTATTATTATTTTACACAAGGCACGAATGTAAGACTAAATATTAATTAGCATGAACTTTACTATGTGACATTCTCAAGAATCAATTGGCGATAATAAAAAATAAATATATGTATTGTCCAACATCAACTTCCTTTAAAGTTTCCCGTTTTCATCAGACATGCATAAAAATAAAACTTACAATAAACAATGTAAGAGGCAAAACTATACATGATATATTCTAATGTTTAGATTGTAGAACATTTGGATAGAAACCTGTATCACCTTTTCTGAGCACATGTAATTGAATCTGTGACATATCTTAGTTTACTTGCTAGTTCTAACTAATAACTGCTCCCCTTAGTAGCTGCAACAATCGATAGGGACCGCTTTCCGAGGCAGGAGGCGCCGCGATCCATCATGGAAGCTTATTGATGTGTTCTAAGAACGTGTGTGAATAAATACTGTTTGTGTAACTACTTGAGACTTCCTCATTTTCATAACAATATCTATCTGTCTATTGGTTTATTATCTATTGATGTAATTCTTTCTTATCTATCTATCTATCTATCTATCTATCTATCTATCTATCTATCTATCTATCTATCTATATATATATATATATATACAACCATCAATACATCTCTTGGTGTGATTTGTATGAACAAATTATCACTATTTTAAGGGCAACACAATATTATTCTGCAAATATTATAATAAACACTATGAAGATCGATGTCAAACTGATGTGAGTCACATACAAACACACATACACATGCATACACACACACACACATACATACACTATATATAGTGCATTTTTTAAAAATAAAATTAGTCCAGAATAACCGCTTTATTTCATGTTGACTTTTAATCTTCGGAGAAGAAAAAATCTTACATTGGGAAATATTTTTTGACAAACAGATTTGTCAGTATATTATATATATATATATGTGGGGGGCGGGGGTGATTGTCCCTCTATTTACACATATACTAATTTTCTCCACCTTCCGATTGACTTTCCAAGAGAGTGAAGAAAGAAAGACTTACAAGCAGTTTGAACACATTTACTCCCCTTGTACACGATACCTTACGTTTGTCAGCTCTAACCTCTGTGTATGAGTGCACACGCGACTCTGTATTTTCGTGTGTGTGTGTGTGTGTGTGTGTGTGTGTGTGTTGCTGTATGTTTGTGTGTTCGTGTGTATGTGAGTGTATTGGTGTGTATAACATCTCTATGCATTTATATCACATTATATTACATACAACGAGAAACGTCCAACGACAAACGTCAGTTTTATGTTGGCTATTCACCATGATCATCTATTATAGATATCTAAACTGTATGGTTCACCGTTGTCAGGAAATGGGTTTAAGGCCAACCTGACAAATGTGTTGTCATTTTGTAAACAAAACTATCGTTCTGGCTGTTTTATTGTGTCTGAGTTTATTTTATATAAATGTTTTTACCTATAACAAAGGCATTCGAATTGTGTCATTCAAACTAAAATCAGTCCTATTCTTGTGTTCAGTTTTAATTTGATAGGATTTATTTTTTTATATAAATTATTGACTTGAATTACAAAGTACTCATTCAATCAATATTTAGGGTTGATTTTGAATTGTGTTCAAAAACATCATTGTTATGCATTAGTTGGCACATTAGTATATACAAGACTATTACAGATCAAGTCTTTCAAAATTAAAATTTCTTTGCAATACTGCCGGAAATCAATTTGAAATTTTCAATAATTTTTTTGTATATATACAAAATTCTTTAGTTGCCTATAGTATATGCAGTTTCATATATTTGATATTACCATGCATTAACATATCACTTTATGTGATTCTGATTGGTCAAAATAAGGCCATGAAATTATTGTGCAGTATCTTCTTTACTGATTGGCTGAGATCGTGGGAAAATGTTTTTAACCCCGCCTTCTGGAACGCATGGTTTTGAATGAACAATTGTGGCGGCCATTTTTGAACTCGACTTGCGAAAGGAAATTGAGGAAAAATTATCTCGTCTGTCTGAATATGGATATATTACCCCACAGGCGTTTGTTATGACATGTATAACAATATCATAATGAGAAAAATGGCTTATAAATCAAAGACAAGAACAACAATAAGATGGTGGGGTGGGAACAGGAGGGAGAGGTACATCTGTAACATAGATCTATAATCCACCGTATATACAAGCATGGCTTAAATGTTAACTTACAAAAGTTGTTTTTATTTTGTTTTTGTTTTAAACTCGCCTCTGTTCACAGCAGAATTTGGATATAAATGGGTTTCCTATATATAGGAAAAATAAAATATATAAGTAAAATCTACTTTTATTAGTTTCATTAGTGACAGAACTTTATCCAACTACAGCAAATCCGACTCAAAAAAGAAATTTTTTACGTCTTCTGTACAGTCTATTGTTCCAGTCAAATACTGCAAATATCCGGTCACAAATGCATTGCAGTAAATGTGGGAATTTCTGCATCCAGCAATCCTATTTCACATAAAAATCGCAGCAAGGTATTGTTTAGTTCTGAAAGTGACATATTTGGTAATCATGTACTCTATGCCTACTATTTATCATATTAAACAATGTGGCATCACATCGCATTGATAATTCTGTTTTGAAAACTGAATATTTTGTCGTTATAAAATGTTCTGTTTATTCGGATGGAAGCCTTTTCTTTGTATAGTTTGTATAAAAAGTAAAATCTACTTTTATTAGTTCAAATTTGTTTGGGACTATATTTTAATGCACAACAAATGAAAGGTACACCATTTGTCAGAATGAACGAAATTATAAGTTCTTCTTTTTACCTAATTAATTTCCACTGAAATAAAATATATGTGACTATTCTTTTACATGTTCAAATGAAACAAAAAAATGTAAATCCAACAAAACTATACAGTACGCCAAAAACGATAAGTACCATCGGAAGTCTGTGTAGAATACAAACGTTAACACTAAACGAACCGTTTGACCGTCGCCACATAAAATAATTACGACATACTAAAACGGACACATGTACAAATATAATACATATTTAGTATTTACAGTAAAACAATACTGTGTATATACAGCAAGAATCAGTGGCGTAATTCTATTTATTTTGTGTGTATGTGGAGGGACGGAGGGCAGTGCATGTGCTGTAAAATGAGCTGTAGCCTATATACGTTGCCCCAACCCATTAAAGCAAGTTTTTGCCCCCTCCCTCATTAAGTAGCCCCCCCCCCCCCAATCCGCGAAAAAATTGAAATGACGTCCTTTCCAAGAAGAACAATATCTATATCTATACAATACAGCGAAGAAGCTTGTGATATTAGTATGAAATACACGGCGTTCATTATGTAAAATACATCGAAAGACGTGTAATACTAGAATGCTAAGATGTTAAACACGGAGAAAACCCCGGCCAGGATGCCAAACTTATAGACTGACGAACGCAGTAATAAAAACCATATTGAAGAAGGTACTAACCATCGCCATATTCAGACAGCCGAGATAATTTTTCCTCAATTTCCATTCGCAAGTCGAGTTAGAAAATGGCCGCCACAGAAACATATATATAATATATATAGTGGGTGGGTGGGCGTGTGTGTGTGTGTGTCCATATTTATCAAATTTCGTCAAAACAATTATAACAATAAAGTCTTTAGTTAACTGCTGCTTATATTGGTGAATGATTCGTCTTACAAAAGAGATATAAACAACACATATGGGGTTTTGAAATAAAGTATTCTCTTTTTTACGTTATTCTTTTGCTAGTTATTTTTCTTTTCAGACACCTTCTATACATGCTAATGATTAAAACTAATCAAAGTATTATTGAACCATTAGTTATTAGTTTCTGATTTAATTAATATTAATATTTCATTAATATTAATAATTTCACCCTGCTGGAGTAAAAGCCTTTGACTACTGAGCCAATAATATTTTTTATTTAATGTACTTTAAAAAGATGATTAAAACTCATAATCGAATTTAAACCAGAAGTATCAAGAATGCTACTATTGTGAAACATCACTCAGCCAGATTAAAATACATTGCATAAAACTTATGGCATTGACTGTGTTTATAGGCTTGCTATTCATTTAAAATATGTTTTCTTATATTTGCATTCAGACCAGAGATCTCTGCATAATATATGAGGATTTTCATTAAGAAAAAAATTCTCATGCACCCAGGAACGATGTGGTATTGTCAGACTTCTGTTATATTGGAAATTCATTATCCTCTTGTTTAATTTTTTTTCTATGTTAATCATTAATAAAAATCATTCTTTATAAATTAAAAACAACAAAAATGAGAGGATGACACCTTGTATGTGCCTTCAAGATACATGAAACAAAGAGAAAGCATATCCATTAATAGTTACACCATATTGTTGTTGTTGTGGTGGAGGTTGTTGTAGGGTTTAACGCCATTTTTCAGTAAAAGATAGGCAATGAATGTCGGCCAGTACAAATGGTGGCGGAAGAACCCTGGAAAATCCTAGGAAGAACCTCCAACCCACGAGAAGTCACTGGCAAGCTTTCTCACGTGCCCATGCTAGCCGAGCCTCAGACTCGAACCTAGGCAGACAGGGGTGAGATGGCGTTGATCCGGAATGGTCAGCGTTAGACCACTCGGCCACTCGGGATCCTGTTCCACAATAGTGTAAATCATAATAACTTGGTTCAATCCATTCTAAACTTTATTTACTGAAGCTGACAAATTTCAGTAAATTATTTACAAAATCCGGTTCTGCAGAAACCAGAGTTTTTTCATAGTAGAGCTCTATTCGAATCATGACGTATTTGACACGTTATGATTTTTAGTATAAAACATTGCATCTTATACTATTCTCGTATTTTTTTTTATAATTATATGTACAAGTTTTAAAACCAGTTTGCTCATCGTTACATACATAACGATTAATTTGTAGTACTGTAGACAATTTGTTTCCAGTTAATTATTACATATCGTTATTATCAATGTTAGGAATGCAAGTAATACCGTCAAACGTCGACTCGTTTGGGAAACTACGTCCTTTATAAACATAATTAATGGACTCAGTAATTAATATTCTAAATTATTACAAAACGTTTAATATAATTAACAGCAAACACATCCGTGCTCTTACAATTTGTCAACATTTTCATGGCAGCTTATACTTGGGATTAAGATATATTGCCCAATACGTCTGGACTATTTTCATATTTAATTTTGTAATACCATAGTTATAAAGTATAAGGTTATAACTAATATTAACAATATCTCTTCCACAAATGCACTGGTTCATTGCAATAAGTTCTTACTCTATCTATGTTATATGTGTTTCCCTTGAAAGAATAACGTTTTATTTTTTAAAAAAATCAAATACGTTCTGAGATAGTACCTAAATTATACAAATAATTGGACATGTTCTCACATTCTTCTACCTCTAAATCTTAGCATATGACCTTAACGGAATTTTGATACCACTTCTTTTTTTTTTTCGATTTTTTTCAGAGGTAACGCGAAACTAAAGAAAATAAAGATAAAAATAAAAATAAAAATAAACGTGTTTTGCTCTTGTCTCCTTGATAAGAGCTTCCAAGAAATATGGATTATTTTCTCAAATTGAACGTTTCACATTATTTTAAACATGAAGATCTGACATATATTAAATTGTATTTATATTTAATTGTGTATTTTTATTTTCAGTGTATGTCCTTTCTTAGTGTAATGCATTGGTGAGATTAAAAACTGGATTTCCTTTTTGACGCTCACTGCGTTCTAACACCACCCTGGTAATATATATATATATATATATATATATATATATATATATATATATATATATATATATATATATATATTAATAATATCCACAAGAACGTTTACAATAATCATGCAAAATGTTTCTACATCTCCAAGTGTATATATTGTTTTCTGTTGGCTTGTCTCCAAATATCAATCGGCCGAAACTCATTATTAATATGTACAATCGTTATTCTTAATTTAGAATCTTCAATCGGAACATAGTAATACGTATCATAATATAAGACTATTTTCAGCTGTATGTGTTTTTACATTTGCTTTAATTCAAATTATTTTTACAATGCACTTTTTTATTTGCTAAGTTGGCTTTAAAAACAACAAAGAATAGAACATTTATGTCGACACAGACATTACGCTATAATACTTTGTTAAGGAAATGTATATCTCATATAAATAAACAGAGACGTGGTTTGTCTTTAATCCAAATTTAGGACATGTATCGTCCCGGATATGTCGCCTAACTCTTCATAGTATATGAATGCAGAATTTGTTTTAAGAGTAACGCGTTCAAGCAAAAGATAGAAGGGAAAAAAACACTCTACCTGGAGAACGATTCAGTGCTAATATGTTTGACCGCGTAATAATGCATACAGTCTAAATAGCAATAAGAACAAACAGTATATTGTTACACATTGCTACATATTGTTACACATTGCTACATATTGTTACACAATGTTACATATTATTACACACTGCTACATATTGTTACACATTGCTACATATTGTTACACATTGCTACATATTGTTACACATTGCTACACAATGTTACATATTGTTACACACTGCTACATATTGTTACACACTGCTACATATTGTTACACATTGCTACATATTATTACAAGCATCTCTCACTTAGCAGAGGACATCAATAAAGAAAAGTATCGAAAAGAGATCAGACGGAAATTAAAGATGAAACATAAAATTTTAATATTATTTTCCTATCCATACAATTATGCTTATTTCAGTACATGTGCGACATTCGTAGAGATCTTTGATGTCAGTTTCTGATTCTATTTTCATAACGATACTAGGGTAGTTATATAACAGTCGAAATACAGATTTGTGTGTATATATGTGCATATATATATATATATATATATATATATATATATATATATATATATATATATATATATATATATATATATATATATATACCGATCTCTCTCTCTCTCTCTCTCTCTCTATAGGTATATATATATATATATATATATATATATATATATATAGAGAGAGAGAGAGAGAGAGAGAGAGAGAGAGAGAGAGACATAGATAGATAGATAGATAGATAGATAGATAGATAGATAGATAGATAGATAGATAGATAGATAGATAGATAGATAGATAAATACATGCATATATATATATATATATATATATATATATATATATATATATATATATATATATATATATATATATATATATATATATATATATATATATATATATATATATGTGTGTGTGTGTGTGTGTGTGTGTGTGTGTGTGTGTGTGTGTGTGTGTTCATATGGAAATTTTCCCTACCAGAGAGATAAATGTTATACTAATAATGTATAAGTGATCCAGGGTATGGTCGCACTGGCATTGGAAGCAAAATGATTTGAAAACAATAAACCAATGTACATTCTAAAGACGTCAATACACTCGCAGTAAACAAATAAAGAAAATAAGAAAACAAAAGAAAATTTAAACAAAACCTATCTTGAAAGCTTATTTATGAATAAATGACAAATAAAGACGAAATACATAGTTGAATTGTAACATAGAATTCGACAGTTAGGTTACAAGATGTAATTACGACAAAACCTATAAGATAGTTTAAATGTCTCCATCTAGATTTTGTTTGTTTTTAATAATCTAGTCTATTTTGACTTTCTAGTAAATTCTTCTTGGACCGTGTACGTTAGATTGCAGCCGAAATATAAAACGTTTATATCTTGTTGTAAGCGGTAAAAATAAATTTGAAAGCATATAGTTATTAAGAAATTCTTGTTTCAAAGCATTGTAAATGTTATAAACAGATACGGCGCTGGTTTTTTTCAATCTGTTATTCATTTTACATGCGGTGCGGAAGAGCCACTAAAATATCATGCATGACTGCAATTATCACTTATTTATCGCAAAAATGAGATTTGCTGTTTTTATCGAACGACGAACAACCTTATATAACCAGCAAAGCGGCGATGAAATTTTGTTTTGGTGCCACGACGCCGTGTTGAATATTAAATTATTGTTCTAATAATTGGTCTAATTTAAATTCATCTGGGAGTTTGCCTCAACATCGATTTTTTGCTCATTAGAGTAATTGTATACTACCGCTCCTTCGATAGCTTCCGATGTATTCCGAGTGGCGCGTTTCCGCTGTGGAAACACCGAGGAAAAATTGTTCCAGACTGAACATGTTATTATGAAAGGAAACGTTTTCTATAATAACAATGTTTGCTTCTCTATGAATCTTGTCAGAATCGTTTGCGATTGAACCGGTGCACAAGACATGGTATAATTACGTCGATTTTCAGCTGAAAATGGATTTTAGCAAGGCTAATTGAGCAATTTTCTGATCATCGAGAATCAATTATAAACAGTCCTTCAAATCCTGGCTGACCATTTTCTATAATAACCTCGCTTTCATTCGCTTTCATCAATACTTGAGTCTTATGATTCGTTTAGACTGCTATCTTATGATGTGGTTATGAATAATATATGAATTCGTTCTCTCTCTCTCTCTCTCTCTCTCTCTCTCTCTCTCTCTCTCTCTCTCTCTCTCTCAGATTAAAATAATAGGGACGAATTTAAGACGATTATTATGATTAATTCTACCTTCTAAAGTATTTTGTCCGCTCTTATGTGGGTCACGTTCTTTGTTTTTTTTAAATTGCACACTCAATCGTTAAATGTACATCTTAATTTGTCAAATTGTTTTTATTTCAAACCTTAACTATAAATAGTCCCTAGCCTGGAATATGTTATTTACACGTTCTTTCTCGTATGAAAAAAAATCCATCCTTATTCTAAAACATATTATAATTTAAAATTCCTCATTTCTTTCGTTAAGTTTCTAATTCTCAATCAACTGATAGGTCGTCAGTTCAGAGAATAAATGAGTGAACTCTGGATTACTACTAATACATTTCTTACATATTATATGCTGCAATGAAAAACATGTTTAATGAGTTTCAAGGAAAAAAAATCATATAACTGCCTTTATGGTCTCGTGACTTAAAGTGTGTGTGCTTGGAGAGGTGGGTGGGTTGTTTTTGTGTGTATTTATATAGATGTTATATCTCTGATTCTATTTCGGATTATTTCTTTCTAATACATGATAATAAATATTTGCTTTTAGTGATTATTATAAGTGTGTGTGTGTGTGTGTGTGTGTGTGTGTGTGTGTGTGTGTGTGTGTGTGTGTGTGTGGGGATCAGTTAATCAGTTAAGAATAATTGACTTATACCCTTTACATAAAGCCTTTAAAAAATTATAGAGGTATTTTTATACCAAGGTTTATTTCAATACATTTATCTTTGATCTTGATAATGTTTACATGTGTGAAATGCATGTTATGCATCATCAATGAATGCCAATGAAATAGTAGCACCATGCGTACCAGTCCCTATAGTTTGTATTATTAGCGCATCTGAATCTCGAAAGACCTTTACGAGCATAAATACGTACATCTTTGTGAAATATACCTCTAAACATGTAATAATATTTTAGATCTTTATATGCTTGATAATGCCCAGAAGTTGATAACTGCGTCATTTTATCATGGCAGTTTTCAGTATGAGAGAATACTGTTGTTACAAACCATTTCAACATCTAAAGATGTTCATTCAAATCCAAGACATAGCTAAGTAATAAACCCCCATCGCAGTCGTACCAAAGACTAACAGCTGCCTCGCTAGCGCTCAGGATTACGAGGTTAGTGTTAGGACAGGCCGGCCTGGTGTCAGAATAATGACTGGGTGAGACATTTTACTACATGTCAGTGACATAATGTTTCAGTACTAAACATCACCATGAACTTCCTCACTGCAGACATAGTAGCGATGTGACCTGAAAATGTTTAAAGCTATGTTAAACATCCAAATCACACACACACAACACACGCACGCACGCACGCACGCACGCACGCACACACGCACGCACGCACGCACACACATACACACACACACAGACATGCATGCATACATGCATGCATGCATGCATACATACATACATACATACATACATACATACATACATACATACATACATACATACATACATACATACATACATACATACATACATACATACATACATACATACATACATACATACATACATACACAAACAAGTAATAAACGTTTAATATGTGCCCGCATACCAAGTCCGTTTGTATCTAACGGTTAAACCATTTTGCAGCATTCTGCTTGATATCTGCTTATATCCATATGAAACAATTTACACTAATATGTAACACACCTGGAGTAATATGCAACACACCTGGAGTAATATGTAACACACCTGGAGTAATATGTAACACATCTGAGTAATATGTAACACACAGCTATAGTCTATCAAATTTTCCGCGGGTAACATTAGTATTAACATTACGTGAGATACGTCTATATTGTTTGTAGACTTTGAATAGTTTCTATTCATTCTGTACACACGTGTTCCCATATTTCAGAGATTTAATATATGCTTTATCATGATATAAATATATTAAGTATAATAAAGCCATCGACACAAATAAATTACCATAATTTCCTTTCGAAAGAAAAGACAGCCAAAGCAGATTTGATACACTAAAGTAATAATGTTTATTTAGCCTTCGTCTTTGATAACTTGGGTGTAAACACAAGACCCATTTATTGCTAAAATGAAACCGTTCCTATCTGTGCCCAATTTAAAACCCACGTTAAATAATTTCTTAAAGTTTCTTCATTGCGCAGCACAATTATATTCGGCTTATTCAGTTTACTACATTTCCAATACTATTACAAAAGCGTTGTACTATGAGTATGTGTTACTCTGCTTTCATTGTACAGCCGTAATTAGCTATAAAGTCAGTGCTATTATTGCATAGCCATAATTGGCTATAAAATCACCGCTGTCATTGTATAGCCATAATTAGCTTTAAAATCAGTGCAATCATTGCATAGCCATAATTAGCTATAAAATCAGTGATATCATTGCATAGCCATAATTAGCTATAAAATCAGTGCTATCATTGCATAGGCGTAATTGGCTATACAGTCAGTGCCATCATTGCATAGCCATAATTAGCAATATAATCAGTGCTATCTTTGCATAGCCATTATTAGCTATATAATTAGTGCTATCATTGCATAGGCGTAATTGGCTATACAGTCAGTGCCATCATTGCATAGCCATAATTAGCAATATAATCAGTGCTATCCTTGCATAGCCATTTTTAGCTATATAATTAGTGCTATCATTGCATAGGCGTAATTGGCAATACAGTCAGTGCCATCATTGCATAGCCATAATTAGCAATATAATCAGTACTATATTTGCATAGCCATTATTAGCTATATAATTAGTGCTATCATTGCATAGGCGTAATTGGCTATACAGTCGATGCTATCATTGCATAACCATAATTAGATATATAATATGTGCTATCATTACATAGGTGTAATTAGCTATACAGTCAATGCCATCATTGCATAGCCATAATTAGCTATATAATCAGTGTTATCTTTGCATAGCCATTATTAGCTACAAAAGCAGTGTTATCATTGCATAGGCGTAATTGGCTATACAGTCAGTGCTATCATTGCATAGCCATAATTAGCAATATAATCAGTACTATATTTGCATAGGTGTAATTGACTATACAGTCAGTGCCATCATTGCATAGCCATAATTAGCTATATAATCAGTGCTATCTTTGCATAGCCATTATTAGCTATATAATTAGTGCTATCATTGCATAGGCGTAATTGGCTATGCAGTCAGTGCTATCTTTCCATAGGCGTAATTGGCTATACAGTCAATGTTATCTATGCATAGCCGTAATTAGCTATATAATCAGTCTCGTCATTGTATAGGCGTAATTCGCTATAAAATCACCCCTGTCATTGTATAGGCGTAAATAGCTATAAAGTCAGTGCTATCACTGTATATGTCTAATTAGCTACATAATCAGTGCTATCATTGCATAGGCGTAACTTGTTTGTTTGTTTGTTTGATTTTTAACGGCGCTCCAGCACACTTAGGCTATGTAGCGCCATACAATAGGTTGTATTTATACATGTTTAAAATACTAAAAGTTTTTATATCGACCAGAGACCTAGAAAACCAAATAGTTCAAAGTAAAATGGTAAAATGTTGGTAACAGTAAAATATGAAGCTTCCCAATCAACGGGAGATTTAAATGATGTATGTTGATGAAAAGATGTTGAAAATAAGAGGCCGTATTTGCATTAGATAAAAATATTCTACGTGATGGCATACAAGTTATAGTTTAAAATAAAGATTTACTTCCTTCCGGCGTAACTAATTATATAATCAGTGCTATCATTGCATAGGCGTAATTGGCTATACAGTCAGTGCTATCACTGCATAGCCGTAATTAGTTATATGATCAGTCTTGTCATTGTATAGGCGTAATTCGCTATAAAATCACCCCTGTCATTGTATAGGCGTAAATAGCTATATAGTCAGTGCTATCTGTGTATATGCGTAATTAGCTATAAAGTCACTGCTATCATTGCATAGGCGTAACTTGTTATATAATCAGTGCTATCATTGCATAGGCATAATTAGCTATAAAATCAGTCTTGTCATTATATAGGCGTAATTCGCTATACAGTCATCCTTGTCATTGTATAGGCGTAATTAGATTAATAATTAGTGCTATAAATGTAATGTGATGTATTTAGGATTTTTAACGTAGCTTTAACAATGTTTCAGTCATGTCGCTACAATCTCTGCAGTGAGGCAGTTTATAGTGATGTCTAGCACTGGGGCATCATTCCGCAGACATGAAGCATGATGTCCCACCCAGTCACATTATCCTGACACCAGACCGAACAGTCCTAATGCTAACATCTTAATGCTGAGCGCCAAGCGAGGAAGCTGTTAGTAGCATGTTTGTAAGTTTTTGGTGTGACTACGCTGGGGGATCGAACAAACGATCTCCCGCTTCAGCGGCGGAAGCTCTAACCACTAGGCCACCGGGGCGGTTGTGTATTGGCGAAATTAGCTATATAATTAATGCCATCATTGTATAGGTGTATATAATCAGTCCTGTCATTGTATTTGCGTATTTAGCTATATCATTAGTACTGCCATTGTGTAAGTGTAATTAGCTATATAATCAGTGATATCATTGAATCGGCGTAATTAGCTATATAATCAGTGATATCATTAGTATAGACATAGTTAGCTATATAATCAGTGCTATCATTGAATCGGCGTAATTAGCTATATAATCAGTGATATCATTAGTATAGACATAGTTAGCTATATAATCAGTGCTATCATTGAATCGGCGTAATTAGCTATATAATCAGTTATATCATTAGTATAAACATAGTTAGCTATATAATCAGTGATATCATTAGTATAGACATAGTTAGCCATATAATCAGTGATAAAATCGCATCGGCGTAGTTAGCTATATAATCAGTGATATCATTAGTATAGACATAGTTAGCTATATAATTAGTGATATCATTAATATAGAAATAGTTAGCCATATAATCAGTGATAAAATCGCATCGGCGTAGTTAGCTATATAATCAGTGATATCATTAGTATAGACATAGTTAGATATATAATCAGTGCTATCATTGTATCAGCGTAAATAGCTATATAATCAGTGATATCATTAGTATAGACATAGTTAGATATATAATCAGTGCTATCATTGTATCAGCGTAAATAGCTATATAATCAGTGATATCATTAGTATAGACATAGTTAGCTATATAATCATTGATATCATGGCATCGGCGTAGCTAGCTATATAATATGTGATATCATTAGTATAGACATAGTTAGCTATATAATCAGTGATATCATGGCATCGGCGTAGTTAGCTATATACTATGTGATATCATTAGTATAGATAAAGTTAGCCACATAGTCAGCATATAAAAGTACTAAACGACCAGAGACATTATCTGAAATAAATATACCTCCATCACAGTTTTCTGTGACTCACGGAATCAAATCGTGCAGAAATAAAGAACAAAATATTGGACTGTAAAGAAAACCTAGTTTAGTATACAGTCTACAGTCAAAGTATTCGGTCAAGCCTTCACTTGAGTATTCTGAATCTATAATGAATACATATTTACATTTTTGTATATTTTGAGACAAGACACTTTCACAATCTGACGTGTTCGAGTTTGTCAAACGATTTAGACAAATGACATACGAGACCTGTCTATTGTTTAACGTATATAATTCTGTGAGAGAGAATGTAGACCTGTGCTTGGTCCATTCATATAAATGGTGTGTGAAAGAGAGGTATATAGCTTACATGTAGCATTAATCAATTATATAGCCCTAAAATTATTAGGGCAATCTAAATTGGTTTTTATTAGTGGCCATATATATGCCTTCTCCCCATGAACCAGGACATATACCAGTATTTGAAGCGTTGTAAAAGTCCTACTGACAACCGCTCCAGTGATCTAGTGGTTAGAGTGTTCGGCGCGGGAGCGAGAGATCATGGGTTCGATCCCCGGCCGAGTCATACCAAAGACTTACAAAAATGGTATTAACAGCTGCCTCGCTTGACGCTCAGCATTAAGGGGTTAGTGTTAGGACTGGTCGGCCTGATGACTCGAGATAATGTGACTGGGTGGGACATCCTGCTACATGCCCCAGTGCTAGACATCACTATAAACTGCTTCACTGCAGACATCGTAGCAATGTGACTGAATTTTGTTTTAAAACTACGTTAAAAATCCTAATCAATTAATCAAAGTGCTACTGACAATGGTTTGACATGAGGTAACATGCGCGTAAAGAGGTCAATTTCCGTTCTACCTAGACCACGTGACTTTCCAGAGATGCGTCTACTTGTACTGTTTAAGGCTTTCTCTTCAGATACAAGTTCATTAATTAATTCATACTTTGAATGATTTCTGTACAAAGGAGATTCCTCTTATTTACCATTATCAGCAACGTTTTCTAAATATAGTAAAAAAAATAATTATTTCAATATTACACTACTAAGAGCCAGATATGGTAGATTTGCTTAAATAATTGCAACTAAGCATTTACAAAACGTTTTGCGGATGTTTTCTCACAGAAAGAAAAAATAAAAAAGTTCCCTTTTTTCTCAATATATTTTCTCTTCGCTTCTTTACATATATATTTTAATTTAATTTTTAACGTTTACTCTACTTAATATTCACTGGAGAGGTAATTACTTTAAAACTGAGTGACATATTTTGTCATATGTGCTATTTTCACAAATAGAATCCCACAAAACAGCTCGATTATATTCTTAAATATTTGACTTGATAAAAATCAACAGTAATATAGAACAAATTCAATGACACCCTTAAAGACGCATGTGTTTTCTGGTTAATCAATGCACGTGCATCCGAATATACCAGTAGGAGTCCCTCACTAAATTTTACCGAAGCCGAGCATGTCTTTTAAATTACACATTTATTGTTCATAAATAAATACCTTTTGTAAACTCGCTTTATGTATTGTCTTCTACAATATAAGGAAAACTTCCGGTGTATTTTAATGGGAAATGTAACGCTATAATCTCATTCTACAGAGTGGAAGTATTTATACACTAGTAAAGTCATGAAGAACGAAACGTATAGTCTGCAATGCTGAGAGCTTCGTTAGCTATGCGTGATCAGTTGTATTCTAGTTTGCCTAGCATCCTGTAATTCCAAATGTACAACACATTTGTACAAATCATTAACCGATATTGTTATATCTCTCACGTTCCTTACTTTTTTTCTTGTCAATATATTTAAAATACTTTTATGCAATACATCACTGAAAACAAATTCTAGACCTAACTGGTTAGTGCGCTCGCCTAAGGAAGGTCACTGGTTCGAACCGTGGCTGAGTCACAGCAAAGACGTATAAATAAAACGGTACATGCAGTTGCCTCGCTTGGCGCTTAGCATTAAGAGGTTAGTGTTACGACTGGTCAGACTTGTATCAGGATAATGTGACTGGGTAGGACATGATGTTACATGTCTGCAGCATGATGCCCCAGTGCTAGACATCACTATAAACTGCCACATTGCAGACATCGAAGCGATAGCACTAATACTGTTAAAGCTAAGCTAAAAATCGAAATCACACAAACAACAAATTCTAAGTTATCATTTATTGGATATAATCTTAATCATTACATTAAACTCGCATGCCGAAAGCAATTGCGCGTCTGGATAAAGTGACATTGCTCTCACAGAGTTTAATTCGAATAACTTAACGCCATCTTTCTTTGCACTTTTGTCATAAACATTAAGTTCATCTAGAGAGATGCATACATAACATACAATTGTATCTGAGACAATATGAAAAGTTGCATTCAAACTATAATATGACACAATTATCGAATTGTAACAATACCAGAATTTAGTAACTTATTTTTTTTTATACAAACACAAAGACACCACTGGTGTTTCAATCCCTAACATAACGCTTTGTTCTTATACCAGAAAATTGTTTATATAAATTGAAAACGTTGTGAAGTTCGTACTGGCTATTCTTTAGTGTATAAAATAAACCCACAATTTCTAAGTTAGAACAATGCTGAAGAAAACTACACGACTGCTTAGATTTTGAAAGACTTTTATCATTCTATGATTCAGTATTGATTTTTAATGTATTTTGTGCATCAGAGATTTCCCCAGAATGGCCTCTGCCCACATCAAATGAATATGTATGTCTCTCATAGTCCATCCATTTACTCCGCTCTAGATCATTCGTATAAATTGAGCAATCAATCACTAACTTCTCATATTTCTGCAAAAGGGTATTGATATGAAGATTAATTTAAAGATGGAAGCATGTAATTTTCGCTTTGCAAAATCCTCAGAAATCCTGTGAATCATACCTCTATTAAGTTGCACACGGGCTTTTCGCGTTTAGTAAAACCTATCGAGATTTCTCTATATTTTATCTTCTATTTAGAATAATTTGACTCAGTTGTCTAAGATATTTTGGACATCACAAACTACATTGACTGCCAATATTTTCTACACTACATACCATCTCGTTTACATTTCCTTAAAATATGTTGAATGCGTTATCTTTGTGAGAACACTTGCGACATTTTTTAAACGTCTGCCTTGAAATCAGACATCTTGATTTGGTTTTTGCTAGACGATATCCTGATACCGTTTGCTAAATTTAGGACGCACAAACTCAATTCATCAAATAGTGAAATTATTTACCGCAAATTATTTTTAATTTGAATCTATTTGATTGCAATCAAATAAAAGCGGTGAATTAGGTAAACATCTAAAAATTGATAAGCTAATTTAGCTTTTATTAATATATATATATATATATATATATATATATATATATATATATATATATATATATATATAAGACACCAAAAACAAATGTAAAAAATCATTACATGTTCACATTATTTTATTTTATCAAGTAATTCAAAATAAATCATAATGTTAATAAAGACTGCAAAATTAAAAATAATTAAAGTAACTGACCTTTGTCCATGGTCTATGATGCCGGACATATCACATTCAATCCCCGACATAATGACAAGGATTCTTAGTTATTCAGGTAAACTGTGAAAGTTTGTAAGGAAAGATATTTTCTTATTTGCACAGGTAATGCTTCCCATATTCAAATCGTGTATGTCAAATAAAACTATTTGATTCATTGCATTCAATCCATCGGGGTTATACATTCGCTAACTTTATCGGTACGAATAGATTTAATGTTCATTTCATAAGGGTACAATCAAATCTAGTATGTACGGATTGAGTCGTGCAAAGAATTGAAGCAATATGTGTTTACCACACCATATTGGAATTTCCCGTGTATATTCATAGCACCGCTTGGGATTAGGTACATTGTGGTCCCTGTTAATTTTCTCAAAGTATAGACGCGTTTTCTTTTTTACCTTCCAGTGGTTCTTTCTCCTGAAAAAATAATGTAGATTCAAAAGATAGCTAGAATGATCAAAATGTGGTGAATGTTTAATTCATTGTTCCCCGACGACAATTTGTCCAATAACTACTTAAATATTTAATTGTTTCCTTCCTCCCAACTTAAATGTATTACTGTGGTGAGACGGGTTGTTATGCAGTCACTACGGTAGATGCTATGGTTGGTGTGGGATGCTCCCAGTATTGTATTTAAATTATTACAGTGGTCCCTCTCGGGCTCGATTTTGGTTGAAAGTTAAATTAGTGAAAGATATATGTAAAGCTCCCAGCCTTCATTCAGCAATGCCGATGGTTAAATGACTGCATATACAAAAAAAGTGAAATCATTGTTTAACAATTTAGTAACAATGCAATAGTCAAGTTCTTCCAATTTCCCACTTAGTCTCTTTACGCCCGATCCTGTGATAGCCTATTGGATCAGTTGATTAGTAGTGTGAGCTAGATTTCCACCTGCCCTTGTATTATACTCATATATGTATTCTTCTCTCCTATTCCTCCAATTCATTCTCCTCTTCCTCGCGACTTTCTCTAAATTTCCTCTCCTCCTCGACTTCTCTATATTCCTCCTCCTCCTTCTTCATTTCCTCCTCCTCGACTCCATTTGCCTCTCCACCTCTACTCTCTCCACCGACTACACTTATCAACTCCGACTGCTCTGCTAGTTCCACTTCTGTCTCACTTCTTGGACACTCGGGATTCAACTGAACCGGAAATTGTCCCCCATAAGCTTCTTTACGAAACTTTGTCTTTCCTTAGAATCTCCTCTCTAAGTTTAACCATCGAATTAAGAGTGGCTTCCCGGAGTGACCCTATAATGCTCAGCAAACTGTCTGGGAGTAACAAAATTTTCGCTTTCTATTTAGAAGTTATAATTCGGATTTAAACTGGTATCACACCGTCTATCTCAATTCCGATTCACTGTCGATGTGACTCAATCCAATCAAACTTAGCGGATAATATCCTTCTCGCTGTCTGCAAACTTGGGTACGGATTTAGAACACGCCAGTTTTAAACTCGCGTGTTCCTCTTATCTTATGACTAAATTGTAATACATAGATGGGAATTCACGCGATCTAACTCATGTTGATTCAAGATACGGGTCTCCTCTCTGGTCACGGTGACCTTGCATAGAGATTAGTTCTAGCCTGCGACAGTGTTCAGACATCAAACCATGGCATGTAATAATACCTTTGTTTATACATGACTTACTAACTTACCTGGGGCTAGGTAAACACGAGACCGCCTCCCTCCCACCCCCTCCTCGCTTAAGAATGAAATCAGGATTTTATTCCCCCAAAATTGCTCCAAATGCATTTGTGTGTTACTACACGCAATAATAGAAACAAAATCATAACGACGCTACACGCTGAGTACGGACACGAATATGCACACAACATATGGTTATCTACAGAGCGATCTATGCCGTTTCAGCGTTCCTGCTCATGAAATCGGTGCCTAAGTTCTCGGATCCTTTCACGCATCTGATCTGCATCTAGTAGTGCTGTAAGAACAGCAACTATTGCATCAAGCGTCCATTAGACCATTTCTCCTGCGCGAGATAGGCAAGTGGTTGTTTAGTGGTCTGTCTCCAATATGAATTTCAACCTGTATAAGTTCCGCTCGAGCCGCGATATCCCGAACATGAAACGAGACATTCCCTCTCCGATAAGGAGTAGTTCTCAGCTGCAGACGGTTTCCGGTTGCCGTACGTGATGCGACAACCTGCAGATAGCATGCAGCGTATACTACGACCATTAAAATATACTGATTTTCTTGTGATGACGCGGGTTTTATCTGTCTGATCAAATCCATCGCGACGCGTCGAAACGTTTCATCGATAAGGGGTGAACTCCCCAATAGGGACGAGTCGATGATACAATTTCGGTGCCATTCTCTGACACTTGACACAAGAGAGACAGAACAGCTTAACATCTCATTGGACCCCTGGCCAGTAGAATTCGTTGACAAGACGAGCACACGTCTTGGCAATTCCCATTTGTCCTTCCATGAAACTGTCTTTTGCGAGTTTGAACACTTTACCTCGCTCTTACTTGGCAGGACGACTAGCTTGAAGTGTTCATGTTCTTTCCTGTCGTGGCGATACAAGATCCCCTTCTTGTATACGAATGAAACCGCTCCATTTGTAGTTTTTTTTTCTCCATTCCACCTGCAGGGTATTTATGCAACTGCGCCAGAGTTGCGTCTTCCTGCTGAAGCTTCCACAATTCGGCCAGATGTAATCGTGACAATTACACAATTTACTTTTTCCAAATACTAGTATATATGTTATAATTATGTGCTTGCGAAGCAGTTACACCAGACAGACGACATCTTACAATTTATACAGAGAGACTTCGTTTATATTAATTTTAGCTATGAATAAGGTACCTTCTTATCACAGTTTGTTTAATTGTTTAATGTTTACCAATTTCTACTAAGCGGAAAATAAAATGCAAGAGCGTGTTTTAAAATATGTGGATGGTGATTAGTTATGCATGTATCTTAAATTTTTACTTAAGGAAGGCAAAAATTGTAACCTTCAAAGTCCACAGATTTCGTGTTTTGGCTCTTGAGAATTCTGAATAGGCTTTTACCCAAATGTTTTGATGATATTTTAAAGATAATAAATACATCTTTGATTTAAATAATTTTATGTCCCAAAAATTAAAACCTCAACACATGGCAAAATACATGTTTGATATTACGCTGCCATTCCATGGTAATCACTTTAGAGAACAATCATATTTCATTAATGTAGGTCATTCAATTCATCCTTTGATATTAAAGACTGCAAAGTAATATCTTCATACAACACCCGCGCGCGCGCACTCATTCACACTGTCCTTAACTCTCCTGCCATGACGACGACTGCTACTATCTGTGTTATGGTTTTGTTGTATCTGTCCTTGTCTTGTGTACTATCAAGATCGGTGATGTTATCTCCTTTTCTAGGCCAGGGATGATTCTGAATCTGCGCATTATTTTGTCCTAAATTGGTGTTTGTGTGTTTAATTAAATTCTAATGTGTACCTACACATGTTAGCAAGACATCTGTATTACACTTCAAATTATCCTTTCCTATCGTTGTTAGTTTACTAAATACATAGTCCACGTTTTTCAATTACTGTCTTTAATATGTTCTGCTTACTTAAATTTTAAGTTACGTGCTTTGCGTTTTGTATGTAATATGATGAGTGTGTATTTCTTACAATAGTGTTTGATTTAATTAATGTTTTTATTTTTTTCTGTTTTGTTCGATAAAGGCTCATTAGTGCTTATATTGCATTGTTTTCTTAGATCGGGGGTACCAAACACAATCCATCCTGAGGGCCGCATAAGGACATTTTTGATGGCTCAAAGGCCGCACCACCTTTGTTATTTAGCACGACACCTTGTGAGGCCAATCATTTTGAGGGCTACATGATACGGCTTGTATGGACGCATGCGGCGCGCCGGCCGTCTGTTTGGGACCCCTGTTTTAGGTCATTTCAATTATAAATAAATTAGACATTATTTTATCAAATGTTATTCGTTTTATATATAATACAAGAAATTGTTATCAGTGTTTTATGAGAATGACTTCCGCCAACTTGCAAACATTGTCTCATCACTATAGAGCATTCGATGTATATCACCGGTATGGTGGCATTTTCACACTTAGCTATCTCGTTCCAATACCTAAGTAGTCTTAAATATAATAATAAAATATTTGTTCCTGATCCGTTTACATAGTTCAGCCATTATGCTACTTGTTGAAGGGGATATTTAAGCTAACTTTGATTTAAATTACAAAGTCGTTTTAGCAGGAAGCGTGACTTATTTATATCTTGCTTCTATCATTTTGCGACTTTGTATTGTTTACCTCCAACTTATGTGTCACTGACACGTACAAAACATTGTACAGAACTGAAAGGAAATTAGAAAATCCAAGCGCCTGTTTTTCTATATTATGCAATTGTGCAAATGACGTTGAACAGAAAAATGTCTTTGTCATGAAACTTTTGTATTATATATAATAAGAAATATAATAAGAACAAAATAGAATGCATATACTTGATACGACTGCATATCGCTAGAGATCTGTTCAGAGAATTTGCCAATTTACCAATATTTGTTACTCTCTTCCACGTACAGAGAATACTAATACAAGGTATATAAGTATTAGCATTTTGACCGAGCTGGCACTTAAATAGTCTTGATACGATTATATACTGAAAATGGAATTCAAATCAGAGTTAAGTTTTCTATAGTGAAATTTATACAGCTGAAACATTAAGGACAGTCCCATATTATATTTGGATGTCCTCTGCATTTACCCATTGCTTGTGTACTGAGAAAGAAAGAAGACGATAACATATGTTGTCCTCTGTAGAATATACGTGTATTAATGCCCGAAAGTGTAGCCATTACATGAAGGACTTGAAACTGAACATATCATTCATTGTACGAATGATGCCATGCTCCTCCTCCTCCTCCACAGCAACAACAGTTACAGCGATAGTATTGTCTGCCAACGAGAACAAAACAGAATATTAACAACAACTACTACTTCAACTACTACAACCTTGCGATATGCTTAATAGACGGGTTTCATAATCGCCGATAAGCCACGGTAATACATGCATTGCATTAATTCGCGGATGAAAAGCAATGTTTACGTGTATGTCTCAAGTATATGTACCATAGAGAATGTGAGGGGGTGGGGGGCTACTATATGGGGACAGCCTACTTTATACTTTCAATGGAGATTAAATGTCCTACTTTCAAGAAAAGAAAATAACTTGTAAAATCGGATGAAAGATAAACACAATCAAAGCAGATTAAATTACTGGTACAAACTAACAACAACTTACAGTTGTATTATGTCTTGATTCTACGACCATCCCATACATGATGCCACATGTGTATGCCACTTGCGGGTTACAAACAAAAATTACCTGTACTTTAAAGTTGTCAATTGCATCAGATAATCTCCATAAGCTATTATCTTATTTTTTTAAAAAACATCATCATTATCATTTGTTTTTAATGAGCTCATACAAATACTGTAGAAAGGAAAAAACCAATCACGATTGCTCTAAAATACTGAGAATTTTTATCTCTTTATTTAATGAAGAACACATATCAATTAAAGTGAAATTAATAAGAAAATAATGGAATAAAAGTTTTTTAAATAAAAAGCAATTGCCTCAAAGTATCATGAGAAATTCAAATCGCTCACCGACCTTGGGACTGAAGTTTTGAATGAACACGAATGTGGTACACCCACATCACCCACCCCGATTGACACTCGTAGTAATTTCATCCTATTCATATTGGTAAACAAAGTAAAATATACGGTGAATATACTAACTACAAAGTATATATTAAAATGATATATAAGTGAAAGAAAGAAAGAAAGAAAGAAAGAAAGAAAGAAAGAAAGAAAGAAAGAAAGAAAGAAAGAAAGAAAGAAAGAAAGATACAATGACATGTGTTGAGAATGGGAGGTGAGATTTTGACGTGCGGGAGGGAAAACGTGTGGTATGAATATACATAAAGAATATGCAGTACGGTAAAATAAATTATAGCATCTAAATTTTGCGACGCACTACTGCCATACAGTTGTTTTGCGCCTTTTGTCTCGGCAATCGCATAGCCAAGACTAGTAAGGCTGGATACGAAGAACAGAGCAAATATAATTAGATTGATTCAATGACGTTTCGTCCAAGACAATACTTTGTCAGAAAGGATATTTCATTAAATTCTTGAAATTTGGTCTACATCAGCAACCATACTACAAATGACTGCACAAGTGATGTAAAGGTAAACTCTGACGAGATCTTCGATAATGCAATGAGCATTTAAGCCATGACAACATTCAAAGGGGTCGAATTGTTTTTAGTGGAGTTGTCTTGTACCAATATTTTACTAATGATGGACTGGCAACAAGACACAATTTCTTACAATTATCAATAACGAGATAACTATTAGTTACCCGTCTAGCTAGCTTGCCTAAAGATAAAACGGAAAAAGCATGTCAAATAACCGCACAGGACGTCAGTGAAATTTTAATATTAAAATTGGTCAAAACAATGTTCTACCATATTGTTGTCCATTTTTATTCTATTTTCTTTGACTGGCATATGTTGCACTAAATGCCAATAAATCTCAAATTATATTTCTACAGTTTGTACAAAATTGTTGAGATAATAGTTTTACTTATCTTTACAGTCGTATGTAAAACGACAATAGTAACAACTCCATTATCAATAAAGTGTATTTTTCCGTTGCTTTTACCTGCACACTAGATTTTGCAGCTCAAATGATAAATTAAAAATTACATATTTGTGTAAGACATACATGTGTTAGTTATTTGTTTAATTTCTACCTTTCTGAAAGACTTCTACTATGAATTAGTAAAACATCGCACAGTATAATATCCGTAAGTATATACTGAAAACAACTAGACTGATCCATACTTTGTACTTTGGATTTCCCATTTCTCCATGATCTTAATGCGTTTATAATATTTGATCGTAATGCATATTCCTAAACCTTTCAGAATATTTTTTTTTGCAAATCACTAAAATTATCTGTGATGGTGTGCTGCTGAAACCATTTTTGAAAGGAACGAAGCACAGAATTATTTATTGATAATATTCTTACCATAATAAATAAATCACATTTGATTTTCCTAAGATCCCTGATTCTGTAAAGTGTAGAGAAGGAATAATCGGAATAACCGTAAAATTTAAATAGTCCATTTCATGAACTTATGTGACCTGTACAAAGCAAACCCTCCCTCCAGCCATGCACCCACCCAGTCACTTATACACAAGATAACGTAAAAATGAGCTTAAAATAATTATTACCGATATAGCTATCTACACCCCTAATTCTTTTACATTGTATGTATATCTACACTCTTTCCAGGAGAAAAAAAAAGAAAACCTTACAAAGTATAGCAAAAATTATTTGAAAAATTCGGTCATTTAATAGCCTCCATTGAGACCATAGTAGCTAACTTGTGGCCATATATATTGATTTCATCTTTAAAGAAAACAAAAATATATGGTATATGCGTCCAGAAATCTATGAATCAAAGTACGTGCGTTTGTCTTCTTCAAAAAATATTTTGTTGTCGTATTCTTTTTAAGATTCGGTGTCATTCGACCACCCGAGAGTAGAAAATAAGTGGGGTTGGGAAGTGTTCAGTCGGAATTAATGCAGATCTGACTACCAGATAATATTACCCATTTGGGCCTGAAATAAATAAATAAATAAATAAATAAATAAATAAATAAATAAATAAATAAATTAAAAGGTAAGTAAGTAAAGAAATAAATACATATATAAATAAATAAAAAGTAAGTAAGTAAATAAGTTATAAAATAAATAAATAAATAAATAAATAAATAAATAAATAAATAAATAAATAAATAAATAAATAAATAAATAAAGTAAGTAAGTAAGTAAGTAAGTAAGTAAGTAAGTAAGTAAGTAAGTAAGTAAGTAAGTAAGTAAGTAAGTAAACAAACAATCAATCAAGTAATAGGCACCAACAATTTTTGTTCAGATGTTTAGTGTCATAATAGGGCAAGCTATCGGATTAAGAAGATTAGCTGCTCCGATAGCACGCGCATCTTTGGCGCGTGGATTGTAGACGATAATTGAACTGTTCAAAGAGTTGGGTGTCAGTAAAACTTGTGATTTGATTGGCTGACCGCTGACACTCAAATTGAGTCGCTCATCTGACAGTTCGTGAGTAGTATTCAAGGTGTAATAAAAGTGAATTGTATGTTGTTCTCCATGTCATATTTCAACGGGACAGATATTGAGCAAATTATGTTACAGTATTTAAACTGTAGTTGTTAATCGGCATCGATTCTCATTTTGGGATTGGAATTGAAAGAGCAAACGTCTACAAAAGAACACAATTGGATTATTCACTAGGCTAAAACAACAACTAGTTTTAATTTTGTACAAGACAATGATTGACATGGAATTCCAAAGCAGCCCCTACTCACATGTATTGGAAAACAAGTATTCTATCGACATGACAAAGGTAAGATTAGTTTATATATTGTAACATATTTATAATACATAAATGGGATACCTTTGATAACATGTGGTTTTTTTAAATAATCAATTTACATCATACACAGTTATTATTATTATTATTATTATTATTATTATTATTATTATTATTATTATTATTAGTGTTGTTAGTATAATTGTATTGTATTTGTTGTTATAGCCGTAGTAACAGCAGCAGTTTTCGTTGTAGTTTCAGTAATATGTATTGTCTTATTTTCAACCTTTTTGTGTATGTCGTGTAAATGTTATTATTAATTTAGATAATTAACTCTTCTTTAGTAACGTTGGCGTCACCATCTAATGGATGATTATCATCAATATGATTATCATCAATCAATATCATTGCAACAGTGTTGTTGGTAGAATAACTACACCATTGACAGGCCTTTAGTTTTTTTTTATTGGTATCCAATTCCTAAACTATTATACTATTTTTTCAAATGTTACTTATTGATTCGAAACTTGTAACTCTATAATTTTTAATTCTCAAAATCTTCAATTGAATAAAAAAAAAATTGCTTAAAATTTAAATTTAGAAAACAGGCATGTCTCGTCGTTAGTTGTTTTGTAGCATCAGGCCTGATGTTAAGTTGTTTATGTTTTGATTCGCATGTTGGAAATGAAACCGCGGTTTACTATTTTGCTGATGAATTTACGTTTAAAATAAAATCGTTGCTTATCAGTCTTATTCGATTGGTATAACTGATAAAAACTATTAGAAAATAAAGAAAGATGTCAACCCGACGTACGGTTTATCTTTCAAATGTCTCCCACCCACAATCAACGTATCACTGTATTTGAATATGAAACAATACAGCATCGCTAAAACGCAGCTTGTCAATACAGCATTCTTCTTTTTATTCGTCTATATGTTTGTCCTTCGACATAATATTTCGAAAGTAAAATTGCAATCATTTCCGTCCAATTACATTTAAAAGACAAGATTGGAAATTAATAAATTACTTGTAAAACTAATAACCTGGAATCAATATTTACGATTCCTTTTAAAAAGCAATACAAAGCGTTGATGTGTTTGTGTCAGTGTGTGCATATTGATATTTTCATATTTATTCAAAATTAATTGGTTGTCTTTGAATTATAATTCTGAAGCTGTAGAATAACTTGTTACTTTGTTTTACTTAACTTGTAATCCCTTAACTTCAAAGAACTTCGAAAAGATTAAGTTTCTATTCTAAATTTTCAGTTTTTGAAAACATCATTCTAAAATCTAGTCTACATTTAGATTTAAAGTTGTCATAATTTTGTACTTTTTTCTATTTAGTAATCTTGTTCCGTTAATTTAATGTTTTAATTGCCTTCTAATTCTTTCTTTCTTTCATTCATTCTTTCTTTATTCCTTCGTTCTTTTCATTCTTCCTTCCTTCCTTTCATTCTTTCTTCCTTCCTTTCATTGTTCCTTTCTTCCTTCCTTTCATTCTTCCTTTCTTCCTTTCATTCTTTCTTTCTTAATTTCTGCTTGTTTGTTTACCTCTGACAGCGTATTTATTTTTGATTGACTTTGTTAATTGCACAATCTAGATATTTTGTTTACATTTTAGTTTACTCTGATGTTTCAGTACAACGGTGTGACTTTTCCTTTAAATTCATCATTATTATGATCTTGTTTAGCCATGTCCTTGTTCTTATATTTCATTATATGTGTTTTTGATATGTGTAACATGATGTTTGTAACATGATGTGATACATACAACATTTTTAGGTAGATTTAAACATTGACCGATAATTGACATTAAAACCAAGATAAAACATTGGGGGGGGGGGGTCGGAGAGGAAATAATATGTAGAAGTGCATGATGTTGCCGTCGTCCTAACGTCAATTCAGTGTAAAAATACTTTTATTTTTATTTTCGGTTCAAGTGTTGTCATGCTGAATAGCAAGATGATAATAATTATCAAGTAATAACTCCTTTCCCAAATCGCCCATGATACTTCCAGGAAACTTACAATTGCGATAAGTATCAACCGATTATTCATTTCTTCAACTCTTCTTGAGAAATTCAAGCGGACCTCTTAATCGGACGAGGTATACACAAAAATGTGTATTTTGTTTATTTAGAGTTACACACACACACTGAAGAGACAGACAGACAGACAGATGCCCTATCCATTAGACAGAAGTCTTTCTGATGAAAAGCTTAAAGGTTTCTTCCCACTAGTCCAATAAAAGTAGACATGGCAAAATTTCACGATCTACACAATTGCACCTGTTATATTCTCTATCGCGAGGGCAATTACATGTGATTTAAAACGTTACAAAATTTAAGCATAATTTGAATGTAAGTTTAATAAAATTTAGGAAATAAGTTTATCAATTTTATTAAAACAATACCAGGTCCGCTAAAAGTTCATAAAGTAATTCTTTGTACACTGAAATGAAAGTCTTCTCTTCTATTCGTCTACAGTAACAGTAAAGAAAACAACAAAAAGCAAGGTATATGCTTGTTTCATTTTATTTATTTTTTTAAGTTTTTCTACGTAAAAATGGTACCATGATTCTTGGATTATTTAACAATTTTGGTTTTAGTCTTGTTTTACATTTTTACTCCTCTGCAATTACTCCTGGAGCAGGGATACAAGATCAATGCAAAAACAAGTTCGACAGATTTAGGGTTTTAACGTCGTATTGGCAGAATTTAGTGACATTTGGTCTCTTTCGCCGGATTCTTTTAAAGCACTTAGTTACATCTGGATGACAGGTTAATAGAAAGACTGAAGAGTTAAGTACGGTTTAGCTAACCTCTTAGCGCTTTCCTTTATTGCTTTTCAGCACGGAAATGCCGGAAAGTGAGTTTCATTGAGAGAGAGAGAGAGAGAGAGAGAGAGAGAGAGAGAGAGAGAGAGAGAGAGAGAGAGAGAGAGAGAGAGAGAGAGAGAGAGAGAGAGAGATGGATGTCATTCTTTTATTTGAACAGTTAGTTGCTTATTATTGTGTTTCTGGAACGATTGATCAGTGGTCTGACAATGGGTATGTATTTTCCACCATTGTGTTTCAGAGAGACCATGTATTCGATGAACATTTTTGAATTCTTATTGGTCGACATGACCTAAATTTCTATAATAATAATAATGTACATAAACACAATGTTTCGTAATTCCGTCTCGTTGTGTTATGAATATATTTTTACACACAAAAAGGAAACCTTTAGTAACTGACCAATGTTATTTTAGTACATTGTAGGGTGTCATGGCTGAGTCCACCTTGGTAGATTATCGATATGGTGACCACCCTAATGTCCGTGCAATTACGTCCATCAATACGTTATTTGTTTCGTTTTGCCTATATTTCACTTCCACTGTATTTCCTCTCTTCGAATTTACAAAAGAAGCTTCAGTTGAATCTATCTTTATCAAACGAAACGAAATTCAATCTCCACTGATATATCTTTTTAAAGATGTCAATCTAGATAAAGAAGCTTTTATCGCTAAAATCGCTCCACACATTAAAAGATTTGTTTTTTTAAAAATAAAATCTGTTCTAGATGTGTCGTGGTGTTATATAAATTCATTTATTCGTTACTATTGTTATATTTTGTATTTTTTTTAAAAATCCACTCTTCTTTCAAAACGCGATGTTCCTTTCGCTTGCATATCGCGTGCTTAGTGATCAAAATTTAGTCCGATTATCTCAAATACTATTTAGGGACCAAATGTGATTTGTAGTTGCATCCTATATACATAAAAATTGGGAAAAGAAATGGCGCAAAGCACGTTTATCCAATTCTGCTAAGCGTAACTTCCTTTTAATTCTTTTCAGACACGTCGAAAACGACTTAAGTCTATTGGACTCCCGTCAATATCTTATAAAACGCGATTTTGCAAGATTCTGATCTTTGAAAAGGAAGTAATTTTGCCTTTCACGAAATCTCGTGACTCACGTAAGAAGTAAAACGGAAGTAGCATATTGCGGTAGTCCTTCCCCAGCGCGTGCGACTTTTGTCGTTGTTGTAAGGTCGATTTCAATGCGCTTCCGTGATCTGGGACCACGTGCTAGTGGCACAGTGGATTCCATTTTGAATCGCGCACGCCCGTCATTTTGATCCATTAAAAGCACAATATTTACACACGTGAAATGTATTTCTACGGAAACGCATTACTTCTCTTCTTTTGATCTGGTGGGGCATTCACTTTGTATTTCTTCCCAGTCCTTTTAAATGTTACTTGTAAAAGACGCTCAACGTCCGTCCATTAAGAACATCTGATGTGAAGTCTTTACAGACATCTCTAAGCAGCTTCCCCTCACACGAAACTTGGATAGTGTTTTTCGTTTTCTAAATGCTTTCTACATATCCCTTCTACTTACAGCGAAATAGCTTTAATCTGCTGGTTAAGAGCTAAATCTAGTATAGTCACGATTTACAGACATATAGTTAGCAGTGGAGTGAGTTTCTTGCATTGACGCAAATGCTTTGTTTATTTCAGAACTACAAAAAGGGTACAATTTACACAATTGTAACACGAAACAACAATTTTCCCCTAATTTATCAATAGGCAATACAAATGGGACAGCTTATTACTACAAAGTTTAGTATCAGATTCAGATGGTTTTAATTTTAGAGAAAAAATAAACAAAGCGGATTTTATATTCTGGTAGATTTTCGTAAAGGAAAAACAAGCGAATGATATCCTTTGGAAATATAACATGCAGTTTATTTGACCGTGTCTGAATTATCACAACCTTGTTTAAGTGCCCAGATGTTCAGATGTTTGCAGACAACGGGGTACTGAATAGCGAGAACATCGTATTCGCGACTTGTGAAGGCGACTAATTGGTTCGCAGTTGGATACGGCATACCGTAGACTTTCACATAAATATCCCAGTCAGTTGATTGTTTTGCATATACATGTATTTAAAAAGCATACAGAGACACGGTATTAGAATTTTAAACACGTATCATCAGGAAATAGATCAAAGACAAAAAAGGCATACATTATTAGCACGGGTAACATTAGAAAATAACAAAATGGTCCTTACTTCCGTAGCCGATTATCTATTCCTGTCTGAAATATTTTGTAGAAGCTCTTACAAATATTTAAAAAGCAATTATTAAATTATGATGTGTATGTCTCTCTTAATTTTAAGATTATTTTTTATAAGTCTTTTTTAAAACGATGCAGATCAATTGATGAATCGGGAGTTTTGAACTTGAAATAAATAAGTAAAGAAGTATACTTAATAAAAGACTGATAGAATGCTTTCGTAGGAAGTTTTGTCAATAATTGAATGCCATTTTTTGGCTCGTTCCAAAAATGTTGGTATAAATCCAAGAATCCACTAACCAATTATACGCTACTCAGCCCGAGGTCAGATTACAGAATTATACGGCGTTTAGTCAAAGTGCACCCATTGTGTTGCCGTAACAATAAAACAGTAGCAAGGGCGTCGACATGCTTTTCAGGCTATTGTATTCGCCTTTGTCGAAAGACTTTTATCCTGTAGCCTTTTGTGAAAGGTGTCAACGTAACTGTTAAGTGTTGCCTCGAAAGATTGTTTTCAAGGCTTTGAATGGTTGTGGCAATTTCGCACCTACTACAGATGACTTGGTCTTATCGCGCTTAGTGTCATAAAAAACAAAAAAGCTAGAGAAACAACTACAGTACTCAGGTTTAAATATCTTCAAAACGTTTCGGATACTAATTAGTATCATGATACATTTCCTTTAGTATTTTTTTTCCACGGCACCTTGGCGAAAGTGAGCGCAGTTAATCTAGTCATGTGTATCATGGTTTTATTCACCAGGTAATTGACTGGTGTTCCGTTATTCGCTGAACAATTTAAAAAACATTTGCACTCGGTTTACTATGATTTACTTTTACCATATTAGGATATTGGTATGAACCGGTATCACAAGCGCAATATACTTTTTAATGAAATATAGTTTCAACCAATAATAGCAACAATTTATCGCCTATTCATTTTTGTGCGTACAGTTTTCTTTAAAATGCAAATGTCTATCTATCTATCTATCTATCTATCTATCTATCTATCTATCTATCTATCTATCTATCTATCTATCTATCTATCTATCTAATTAAAACACGTTCTCGTCTCGTACTAATTGTTTTTTGCTTGGATATGTATTCGTCCCTATAATAACATAAATTAGAAAATATACGTATATTTGTGTTGTGTAGTTTTCGTAGCTAGCTGTGTCATGTCTTTCACACCGATTGCTGCTGGGCATCAATGTTTTCTTTCAGTTAAATTAGGATAAATTTTCATATTGTCAAGTGAAATAGAAAATGAAGCACAGTTGTATACTACCTCAGGAGTATGTCAGTTTAATTTTCCAAGTATGGGTGTTCTAGAATCTAACGGTATATGATCGATTAAGGCAGTTTAAACAATGTTTACAATTAATAAGACCACCACACAAATAAAACAATATCAACGACGATAGTAACGATGACGCTGATGTTAATTGTGATATAATAATAATAATAATAATAATAATAATAATAATAATAATAATAATAATAATATTATTATTATTATTATTATTATTAATATTATTATTATTATTATTATTATTATTATTATTATTATTATTATTATTATTATTTTTATTTATATTATTATTATTATTATTATAAATAATATAAATAATAATAATAATATAAATAATATCAATAATAATAATAATGATGATACTACTACTAATAATAATAATATAATAATAATCCTGATAATAATATAGCTATAAATAAATAAATATTAGCAATAATAATAATAATAATAATAATAATAATAATAATAATAATAATAATAATAGCAATGTTTATCATAAATAATAAATAAATAATAGCAATACTTGGAATAATAATAATATTAATTCGTATGAAATTAATACCATTGCTGATAATAGTAAAAATGACTGATGTAAAGATGATTGATTATGAAAGTGTATGGCGTATTTATTTATTCGTAGTATAGTTTTTTTGCTATTATAAAAAATATGACGACACTACTTGGTATTATGAAACTTATTTGTTAATTGGACAGTTAGTGCGTTGCTGTTTTTTTATATTACACAAAGTTAGATAATAGCTAGTTAGATAATAGAATTTAAATGCTTACAATAATTTCGAACGGATTCCTAAATAAAATTACATTAAAAAAAGATATGAAAGATTAACCGATTTAGCCTGTTTATTGCAATTATACTTATTTGTACAACACATTTGCTTTTATCGATACTTATTCTTGTTTTGCAGGGTGAAGGTGATATTTGTTCTGGTTGTGGAGTAAGGATAACAGAGCGGTTTCTCCTGCGCGTGAATGAGCAATCTTGGCACGTGCAATGTTTGCGCTGCTGCGTATGTCAGAGCAGTCTTGAGAGTCAGAACACGTGCTACATCAAAGAGGACAACTTTTATTGCAAAATAGATTATCATAGGTAACTATTTTTTTTACTTTATTATTCCAAACGTGTGCGTGTATGAACGAGAAACTTTACATCTAAATTCGTTTTTTTTTTTTCACAATGACGTTGGACATTTGTATTAAACAATTTATCCTGATATTGACTCGTATGTTGTAACAAGATAACCGGGTTGGATTTCGGATTTACAACAGAACACTGTTGATAGTGATACAAATACAGCGTTTAATGATGAATGGCTTGAATGAGAAAAGAATTATTATTAATACGTGTGTTTATAAGATTAAAATATTGGATAAATTAACATAATCCGCACGAGCCTAATAATTTAATAAATGAAAATACAAATAAAAGACCATACATTTCACTCAAATAGTGAAAAGTTAGGCATTTTAATCAAATAGAAAAATTATGAAAACAAAGTACAGATATCATGCAAACATCTTTCCGATCCTAAAACACTGGTTATTACAAACCCCATAATTAGCTTACGGCTAAAAGATAACACGTATGGAGTTACACGCTCCTTCACCAGCACACTTGGCTACCAGTCGCACTAGTCAATCAAGCATTCATTATTCCATGTAGTCGCTGACCACCATTAAATTCCTTGGTCAATCAAGCAATCAGCGCCCATCAATCTGTCAGAAACGCCCAACCTTATTATAAGATAAGCTGTACAGATTACATTAAAAACGTTTTCAAAAATGCAACTTTACATTGCTTATATAAATCTCTTGCTCAGTCAAAAACAAGATAGAAAATATTTACATTATATTATGTAAGCCGATCCTACATATAAAATATACACAAATAAGCTTAGCAGTACATAAGAAATTAATAAATAACTCGCATACCTCTACAGCTGAAGATGTGCAAGACCTTAAGTAGACCGCTCACTAACAAGACGTTCCGTAATGTAAAGATTTAGTTTTACGGCGAGGCATTTATACACTGACGATGTAGACATACATAGTCTGTGTGCTGGAAGTTTTCGGTTATTCCCACCGAAAGCACTTCGCACATACGACATGTATGAAACGAGCTCGCTGTTTTGAAATATTGTACAATATAGATAAATCACCCTCTGGTATCGTTGCACACAAAGAAAAAAGAAACCCAAGTAAATGTAATTAATAAATAAAGGGATTTATTTGCCAAATTTGACATTTTAGCTTAATTAGTCTTCTATAATCTTGCCTCATATCTATTGTGAAAGAAGCTTTCAAGATTTATTTGTTTCAAACTCTCACGGACGCATATGGTTTTAGATCATTTTTGAGAAATTGTAAATTATACAATGGTTTACATATTTAATTTTTAAAATGATGGTGTTACACATGTAAATAATTATTGAGCTATTATTTATCTATGTCCAACAAATTGTTCTGTTAAGAATCAAGTTTTTTTGTTGTCTGTTTTGTTTGTTTGTTTTATGGTGGGTGGTGACTAAAAAAGTACTAAGATCCAATACAAATCAGACACTGCACATACCATTGCATTTTGGAGTCCAGTCATGCGTATATAGATTTATTGTTAACGCACAGAGTGCCATGTAAAATGATGCTTTTAGTTTCGGGATGGGACGTTATTCCAAATAGTCGCGTCATGGATAGATTCTTCTTTACGATATATTTTCTATATGTTCTCGATTTTTCATTTTTCATTTTAGGTTTGGCAATTTATTTATAAATTGAAAGTCTTGCTATGAAGTCTCACTCAATCTTGACAATTTTCTCACCATTTGTGGGGTGTAAATCAAGTTATTCTCGGTCACAAGATGGGTCAAACCTCGCGCCGCTCGATTTGAAGTCTGGTAAACAGTCCTGATGTTGGCGCATCATTAGCCAAATTTAGTTATGATTTTCATTTCAAATTAGCCCCAATTTAGAGCCAGCTCATAATGAGAGCTGTGCGCATATTGATCAATTCTTATTCTAAATAGAAATATAACAGTTTTCGCCATGAAAAAGTTGTACTGTTTTACAGTTTTAACATTACCCGTCCAATGTTGTCCATGTATTTTCCGTTTATTGGGATGGTGTGGTGGGTCATAATCGTTCCGTGAACACTTCTAGATGGTGGTGGGTGTTGACAATAATGGGAACGTGCATGAAAGGAAAAAGAAGAAAATTCATTTACAAATGTGTGTAATACTGGCATAATGCACTGTTTGATGTGTGAAAACCTTTTCCGGATTACGATGATATTTTACCAAATGCCTTAAAAGAGTTGTTAGCACGAAAACTTTACATTTTATCAAACAGCAAGTTTGAAAACAACCTTCTCTACTTATCAAAAACGTATCCATCACAATGTTACTGAAGAGTAATGAACATAGGAAAATATTACAGATAACCAGATAAGTATAATATGAGTTATCACTGTTTTGATACATATCTTTTTTCTACATTTTGCTTCATGAACATTTTTCATTCATTAAAGTTATTTCCCTACCCTAAATCGCATCGTTCAAAAAGATATAATGACTTTAAGGTGTGGAAAGTATGCTGACACTAAAATGAAACAAATTATGAAGTTGCAAACATTTTCTCTGCTGGCATTTCCTGCTTAGCAATAAGAATTAATCATTTTTTTTAAATATGAAATATAAACTACACCTTTATATCTTACAAAAGTGTATTTTTGTGGGATCTGAGTTACATATTTGTGTTCTGGTAACATATTTGATTTACCTATTGTGACATACGTCAAATTGAAAACAAAGTATGAAAACAGACTAAAAACACACCATCGTTGCATAGTAATGGCGAATTTGTTTGGATATGTTCTTTTTTTCCAAGTTCAAAAATAGGGAAAATATATTATTTCTAGGTATTGAGCTTTCTCTATTTTAAATATCAATACAGCTCATTTTACAATATATTCAAGTAGTTAATGTTTTGAAAAGGCGTAATATGTAATACACTTTATTGAGGAAGAAATTAGTGCAGATGCAATTCGTTTTGCAGATGCCAATATATGTATGAAACTTTTCGATTTTATCATAATTTACTTTTTCTTCTCTATTTCAGAGAATTTGGTGCTAAATGCTCGAAATGTTTTCGAGTCATTCATTCCAACGACTGGGTGAGGCGTGCCCGTGAACAAGTATACCACTTAGCGTGTTTCGCCTGCGACAGCTGTAAGAGACAACTGTCCACGGGGGAGGAGTTTGCTCTTCAGGAAAGCGAGGTCCTGTGCAAAACTCACTACTTAGAACTACAGGAAGGAGGACCCCATAAAGGTAAACATTGTGAATTCTAAAAATTGGTCACCACCAGTTATAGTAAGAATTGTTGTGTTTTGGGAAGGGTGGGAGAATGATTTTGTTAGGGTGGTAATTTCCATGTCTTTAAAAATAAATGATACCTCAATTTGATTTTATATTATTTATCCGAACTTTTCATACCCTATTCCAACTTAAGTTTTGGATAGTATTTTTCGATAAGGGCGTATTATCACTTTTCGTGTCTGCAGTGTGTACTTAAATAACATACCATTCTTTTTTTTAAAGATCTCAGATTGGTTTAAAATTAAATATTGTATTGTCATGCATCTGTGTTTTCTTGATGGTTTAAGACATATACACACCTGGCAAAAGAAAACAAACCCATGTTGAAAACAAAATATATTGCTTTTCATGGGGACCAAATGTTACAAAAATAATATAGTTTCTCTCTTTTTGATATTTCTTACGGTTCTTTTTATTTTTAAAAAAAAACATTTATTTCTGTGTAAAATATAGGAAAATGGAACGCACCAGTGTATTTTTGTATGAAAAAAACCATATAAATATGCTGTTTTATTTGTACTCGAGAACAAATCCCAGTGTGGTTTTACATAAGCCCACTGTTGCAGGGTAATTTTATGATCAACATTATTGTTGAACTTTTCTTTCATGTTAAGGACCCTGGTGAGTTACAAATCCCCGCGAGCCTGTCAAACCTTGGCTATCCAGATAACCTATTGAGTTACATAACTGCCAGGAACGCCAGTCTTCATACGCCGCCGCGCGTGCTGCATAAAACGGAACAGGCTAGAAAAAGTGCCCAATAAAGATGACATGAAGTTCAATTAAAAGTCATTTAATTTGATACATGTTGCTTGTCAGATTGAACTTAATTTCCGTGTAATATGCCGATTTTTATCTAAAGGCGTCTAGATTTGACACATTTTCCCCGCGGAGTGATAAAACAGTGATTAATGAAGCTCTTAAGTTGCCTGTATTCTGTAGAGACTTATCGCACAGTAGTGTGGAGTAAAAATAAAATAAAGTGTTATAAACTTAAAACATGCGCATGAAATCAGAGACGGACAAAATGGACTGATAAATTGAATCCAAAGAAGGTACTTGTAAAGATTTTTTTTCTCAACAACTCCTGACCCTATCATGAAAGCATGCAAGCTAAATAAAAACAAAATCATTAAAATAAACACGTAAATAAAAAAATAAAGAAGTAAATATAAACCAACAATGTCAAAAAGGGGTGGGGTTTGTCAAAATCATTTTGTTTTGTACAGATGTCATATTTATAAATATTGTTGAACGTTGAGAAGTTTCAAATATCAAGGGTAGATCTAATTCAAATTGGTATATTAAATTTAAAAATATTCGTGTATCTGGTTTATTTCGGTTACGTTAAATGTTTTAACGTGAACACATCGAATATGCGTTCTTCGTCCAATTCTTTAATATGCACATACATCAATTTGTAACACGCCACATTTTTATATTGATTTTCAATACGATTTCATATTTTCTTAATGTCTACATCTCTACATTCATTCCCTCTATTATTTCATTCTTTCTAAACTAAACGAAGGCCGTGCTTGAAATATTTCTTTTGAAATCTTTCAAGGAGATAAAATATGACTTGAAAATTTCATGAAATTTCTTTTCGCCTAATAATAATGATATATTTTTTATATGATCATAATTATCATGATAAACCTCATTCATAAAATTATTATTATTATTATTATTATTATTATTATTATTATTATTATTATTATTATTATTATTATTATTATTATTATTATTATTATTATTATTATTGGTAGTAGTAGTAGTATTAGTAAGACTATTATTATTATTATTATTATTATTATTATTATTATTATTATTATTATTATTATTATTATAGATTCGGAAATTGCGCAGAAGGCAAAAGCCAAGAGAGTGCGAACGACATTCACTGAGGAACAGATCCAAGTTCTTCAGGCAAATTTCAACTTAGATAGTAACCCTGACGGACAAGATTTGGAACGGATCGCGCACATTACAGGACTGAGCAAGCGTGTGACACAAGTTTGGTTCCAAAACTCACGGGCGAGACAGAAAAAACAACAATTGCAGCAAGGGTCGAGTCCTGACACCATGCCATCCCCTAAAGTTCCAAGTGAGTCTCTCGCGCTCTCTCTCTCTCTCTCTCTCTCTCTCTCTCTCTCTCTCTCTCTCTCTCTCTCTCTCTCTCTCAGGGACAATGACATAGCAAAGCAGAACAAACCTAGGTAGATGTTTGTTTAAATTCAGCTTGTTCATAAAGTTTAGGAAGATCAATACGCCCGAACATTTGCTGAAGAATAAATTATTAATCGTATCTTGGGAAGAGTTAATAACGTTGCTTCCTAACTTTGAATGAAAATAAACCACTCAATTTCAATTAAGTCGCATTGCTTTTTCTATATATAATTATTCTATTAAAAAGTCTCCGATTATTATGTTTGACAAATATTTCTTTTATTGTATTAATACCAAATGTTGCACATACATTTAAAACGTCAGTATTATATAAATTCAGTGAAACTAATTAAATCGAATGCATAAACATAACGAATACATTCATTCTAAATACAAATACAAATCCGGAAAAAGGAAACGACAGACAGAAAACCTTGATATGGGAGATCCGGGGTATTTCTGTAAAGTAAATAAATGGATACTAATAAATAAATAAATAAATAAATAAATAAATAAATAAATAAATAAATAAAATATAAATAAAATATAAATAAACAAATAAATAAATTAGAGCAATGACAGTAATGTTTTAAAGCTGAATTATATTTAACCTGCAAAAATGAATAATGGAAAAGTTCTATTTTTATTATAAAAACCATCAATTATCTATTTGTTTTCTTATAACCTTAATTTCAGTCCTTTCTTTATATATGTTATCTTTATATCCACATAAACATTTTCAGTTTATTGTTTTTTTTCTCCGTGTGCCCGTATTTTTTTAATTGTTCGTTTGTTTATTTATTTATTTATTTATTTATTTATTTATTTATTTATTTATTTATTTATTTATTTACTTCAGGCCCAAGTCAGTGGGGAAATACATCGGATAGCCAAGACAGCAGCAATATCATCACATTCTCAGACTGATCACTCCTCCACCCAACCCTTCCTCTACCCATGGGGACGAAAAAATTGTACGGAAGAACAGAAACAAACATTCATTAACAGCTTTCAAGGATGTATGGACTAATCTATATACCGTTCTTTCCCTTGGTGACCGACAATGTCTATCGCTTCGTGTTCATCGAGCAGCAGTGGGTGTCGTTGGCGAATATTACAGGATTGCCTGGATTTAACTTGTTATGTATATGTTTATTTCCAAGGAAACATGTAGATAAGCTTTCAGATGTAAACCACCATGGATATAAACAGTCACATGGATGCTTATATTGCTGATCTGATATATTGCTTGTTTCTTTGTGTACAGTTCGCCTGACGCTTTGAAATGGACGAAGTAGATTTTACATACATTATTCCTTTCATACTTGCGATTTTAATGATCAGGCCATAGAGTTGGCGTTTATGATGTCTTAAAAATTTCTTGATGTAAAGGATCAGTCAATGCAAAATAGTATTTTAAGTAACGTGTTGTAAAGTTACATAGACATGGAACATGTATTTGAATGTGTCAATATTAATTATTTATATTCTGTGTGCAGCAAATTCATCTGTAATGTGTGCAACATACAACTTCTGCACAGATGCGTATCAACATATGTATGTAAGTTCTAGTCACATTCTCAATTTTAAATTTTAAGTACGAAGAGAAACTATGATAACGTTATGAATTGCAAAGTCTCTATTAAATAATTCGTTAGCAAACTTATTCTTGTCACTGGTTATTTAAAATTTAATAATTTAATCTATTTCAAGTTTTCAAGAATCTATCTATCTATCTATCTATCTATCTATCTATCTATCTATCTATCTATCTATCTATCTATCTATCTATCTATCTATCTATCTATCTATCTATCTATCACAAACACACACACTTTGTCCTGCTACATGATATTTGTTAACCTTCTCCTGATAATAGCGCATTCTCACCAGCACGCAGTCAGGTATATATATATATGTCTGTGGTTCTGTCTACCTGTTCATCCATCCATTAATGTTTGTTTGTATGTTGATGAGAGAGAGAGAGAGAGAGAGAGAGAGAGAGAGAGAGAGAGAGAGAGAGAGAGAGAGAGAGAGAGAGTTTATATTCATTTTATGAGATGAAGTTCATTGTGACTATTAAGGACAGCAAAGGTGACTTAATCAAGCCTTAATCCCTAAGGCTACTACCCAGCAGTATATCCCTACAATTCAGGTATCTAACACATTCTCAAATTGTCTCGTATTATAAGATTAATAAGCCATTCGGCACGTTCTGCGATCAAGCACCTATCACTTATTAGAAATAATAGATTTTTCCATAACTCTACCCGCATGGATATGAATTCCCAACAGAGAAAACACGTGACGCGTTTCATTTTCTTGATGTAAAGGCTTAGTAGTCATTTATGATCCACTTGGCATTTCCTCTGTCATTATTTCTATCTATATTGTAATTATCTTCGTACTTCCTGGGATTTTATTACAACGGATAAATTAGTTTTCTTGTCACAATTTCCTCGGATTGGGGATTAGATGAACGTATGATAATTTTTCACTTTTGAAATCGTCGACAATATTGCCACATCCTTGCGGCGATGGCGAGGTCTACTAATTTCATCGGGTAATATTCGAATCTATAGTCATGCGCATTGTTTGTGGTAGGAATTGTCTTCGTGAAGCTCAAATGCCCCGCCAAAATCACCAAAAATTAAAACCTATATCGACAGACGGACGGACGCGCGTGTATACGAATGACACATATGATATAATAGTGCTGTATAATAGATAATTCAATTAACGTTTTAGATTTATTCATCGACAGTGTGTATTTGCACAACTAGAATTAGAAAAAAAGAAAAAAAATACTTAGCGAAAATGCGAATTCAAAAGTGTACATCCTCTAGGCTTTTAGTCTTTCCCACCTGAACACAGTACATGTGCTTGTTAGATTTCTCTGTTGCAAAGTGTTCAAGTTAATTGTTTTTACTTTGTTTTAACAGGGTAAGTCACACGAGGAGAGCTATTTTAATCGTATGCGTTTCTGCATAAACTTATGCTGACGCGGGGGTTTTAGTTACTCTGTGGATTTGAATAAAGTTCTTCAACTAATGAAGGAATCTTTAGAATCTATATTTTTTTTAAAAATAATGAAATTATTTTAGTATGCTTTGTTGCAATAAAGATGAAAACCAATAAAGTGTGACTCGTGTATGTAAAAATAATTAAGAGCAAGTTGTTTAAAGAGAAAACATTGTATGTATGTATGTATGTATGTATGTATGTATGTATGTATGTATGTATGTATGTATGTATGTATGTATGTATGTATGTATGCATGCATGCATGCATGCATGCATGCATGTATGTATGTATGTATGTATTCCATGCACGCTTAGGAAAGATTTATTCTTTACTTAAAATGTTTATTTTTGCAAGGTTTAGCGAGAAACAAAATATGAGAACATAAATTGCTCTGTGGATTTCTATTATGATAAATGAGATAGGCATACTTATTTCTATTGGGAACTGCATACAACACGGAACTGTCTAGAGTCTTTAAATGGCTGCCTTGAATGTTGATTAGATAATATCAATATATTTTATATATTCTCAATAGAAGAAAAGAAACGCATGTTGTACAAATATTGAGTAAATATTCCCCCAAACCACCCACATGTGATATATTACAGGAAAAGGCGATGCTTAATTAAAAAATAAAACATGAAATATAAACCAGATATTACGTAGTGTTGTACACGACCTGTTGACAGAAAATGTTGCTATGCATAACATTGCTAATAATAAAGGTCCGCTGCAAGTTTATCAAAGTTTCGTCTGTAACAAAACATAAATTTACAGTAATGAAAGCAGCATGCAACAACATTAAAAAAAAGAAATATACGTGTGACAGGAATGAGTAATTTATGAACTTAAAGAACAGAATGCTGAACAGTGCTTAATCGCCAATTGCTCCCCCCTTTCATACTGCTTTCAATAGAACACAGCAATGGTCCATCATCCCTTTTCAGCCTCACTAACTGAATCACGGTAATCGAGTTTGTACGGATTTTGTCTCTAGAATAACAAGCAGTGGGTGAAGTGGCGAAGAAGAGACTCCCGCGGCGAAAGTCAATATTTCGCATTAAAAAATAATCCACCTACATCTGTCAAACAACTCTGGGTCGACAAAAAATACGGGATGTCACTACGACTTTAAATCGAAAAAAAATCCTTATTTGGATTAATTTGTTCAAAAAGAAAAGGAAATGGCATGCTAAAATATTGTGTGTGTGTGTGTGTGTGTGTGTGTGAGAGAGAGAGAGAGAGAGAGAGAGAGAGAGAGAGAGAGAGAGAGAGAGAGAGAGAGAGAGAGTAAAATTAAATCAAGAATGGATTCAGGCATGCTGGGTGTTATAAGAGAAGGTCAGAGCAAATTATACGCAAAAACTTTAAACCTGTATTTATCTTCACAGTTAGGTACCTATTTGATCTTTATGAATACAGGGATCATGGTTCGGTATATATTGATCTTCATGGATATGTAACATTCATTATTTATCATTGTGGATAGGTATATATTGATTTTTATGGGTAGCTAGCTATTCATCATTGTATATCACTAATGATCTTCATCGATAGGTAGATATTGATCTTCATTAATACTTAATAGGTCTTAATTCATCTTGTATGTAAATATTGATAATGATGTAGCTATTGATCCTTGGGGATGGGCACTACTCCTACTACTACTACTACTACTACTACTACTACTACTACTAATAATAATAATATAAAAATATTAAAAACAACAATATTAATATTAGCAACAGTAATGAAAATTTTAGTAATGATGGTAATAATATCAATAATAAAAACAACAACAATAATACTGATAATAGCAATACTACTACTACTACTACTACTACTACTACTACTACTACTAATAATAATAATAATAATAATAATAATAATAATAATAATAATTATCATCATTGTGATTAAAAATAGCGCGCTTTAGCAAGGAAAATTTATTAACGCTATCAATGCAATGCTTATGAACGAAAAAAAATTTGCTTCACAAACACACACACACACACACACACACGTATATTGCAAGTAGACAAAATGCGTATACCTGAGAGACACAGGGCTATTTAGAGCATTTGAGACGTCAACCTAGAATGATATCTGTTTGTTTTAGCTATGACTATTTAGAGCATTTGAGACGGCAACCTAGAATGATATCGGTTTGTTTTAGCTATGACTATTTAGAGCATTTGAGACGTCGACCTAGAATGATATCTGTTTGTTTTAGCTATGACTATTTAGAGCATTTGAGACGTCAACCTAGAATGATATCTGTTTGTTTTAGCTATGAATTAATAACTTAAAAAAGCCGTTTGTGAAAGTCTTTCTCAAAGGAAGTGAGTATTGGTTTGTGTTTCATGTGACAGAAAATGATATTTCGTAATACTGTAGCGGAATAAGTAAATGTGCTTAGTAGAGAATTTAGGCGAATGAAACTTAGAGTTTAAAATAGAGAGTAGGTTGTGTGAATGGATATTAAAAGCTTCATTCATTTTTTTTCCGTTTTAATCTTAGATAATGAAAACGTTTTTATCATAGATTCTGGCACACACAGAACAATCGGTTGAATATGTTATTTTGAAAATTCTGCAGAACACAAGAACTTTGTTTGATTTTCATACGATTACTTCCTGTCAATAATCACGTTCAAATGTTGTTTTGTTGTTGTTGTTGTTTTTATTTTAGTTTTCAGTTCCTCTAATTTCTTTATTTTTGCCTTCAACGAGTTGTCTTGCAATTATTTGTTTCTGTGTTTAATTCATTGTAGCATCAGCAAAACGATGTTTCAATGGCGTTCGTTTGAAGTGGTAAATTATTACAGAAAAGTAGTAAAAATAACAGCAAATAGTAACAGATAACAGAACCTTGAAGGAATCCACTTTTGTAGTATTGCAGAGAACATTATAGCATTGTGACAGAAACACATTATTGCCTCCCTGTGAAGTAAGAATCCAACCAAGCAATTAAAGTTTTAATGATTTTGCATTCCTTAGTATTTCATCATCAACTAAAAAAAAAAACCATTTTGAAATTCTTAATAAATTGCTCCTGTATTTCCTTTGTATTTTCCCACTCACTTTATTCTCAGTCGATCCCGAAAAATGATAATTTGTTTAGGTTTTCATTTGTTAGCAAATTTTTATGTTTTTTGTTCTTTTTCGTAAGTCTGTTTGTTGTCGTGAATATGAATATTTTGATCTTCGTGGACAGCTAGTTAACATTATTCATGGACCTTCAAAGATAGGTAGATTTGTATCGTCTTAGATATTGATAATCATGAATAGGTAGATTTGTATCGTCTTAGATACTGATAATCATGAATAGGTACATTTGTATCGTCTTAGATATTGATAATCATGAATAGGTACATTTGTATCTTCTTAGATATTGATAATCGTGAATAGGTAGATTTGTATCGTCTTAGATACTGATAATCATGAATAGGTAGATTTGTATCGTCTTAGATATTGATAATCATGAATAGGTAGATGTTGATTACTGATAGGCAGATGTTGACTTTCATTGACAAGTAAACATTACTTTTCATGGGTAGGTAGTTATTGGTCGTTTAGACACGTAACTATAGATCATCAGGGATGGGTAACTATTGAATACCAAGGTTAAATAGCTGTTGATTCTTGTAAGTAGCTATTGATCTTGAAAGATTTGTAGCTATTGATCTTGAAAGATTTGTAGCTATTGACCTTGAAAGATTTGTAGCTATTGACCTTGAAAGATTTGTAGCCATTGACCTTCATCGATAAGTATCTCGTCATTCTGCGCAAGACTTCCCAATGTATTACGCATTCCCAATACTCAAAAGCATGCTTTATCTTCATTGGTGTGTGTGATTAGAAGTAAATGATCACATGTATTTACAACGGTACAATCATGTATTGCTTATGTAGCTTTTTAACCTGTTCAAACTTAATTACATATGGCCATTGTGAAACCTCGCAAAAGAAGTCTACTCTCCTCATGATTATATATTTAGCATCGATTGTATAAAGTAATGTCAAAATCAGTCGCATCTTCTTTTAGTTTCTTCGATTAAGTAAACAATGTGTGAAAATAACATAAGTGTAATAGATTTCATAATTTTCTGCAAACAAAAACAAAAACCCACTTATCAAAGAAATGGCCTCGACGTGATCTTCTTTGCATTTCCCTTCTCATAATATAATATAATATAATATAATATAATATAATATAATATAATATAATATAATATAATATAATATAATATAATATAATATAATATAATATAATATAATATAATATAATATAATATAATATAATATAATATAATATAATATAATATAATATTTACTACAATGTATTTGTGACAAGATATTCGCAGTATTTGATTTAGAACACTAGACTGTACAGAAGACGTAAACAAATCTCTTTAAAAATTGGAATTGCATTACATACATACATGATTACATATGCTGTTGTTGGATAAACTTCAGTCAGTTTGAGAGACCGGTTTATGTCTACATTCTTTTGTGAACAATGGTGAGTTTATTTGCTTCCGTAAGTTCATATTTAAACCAAGCCTTTATAGGGTGCATTCCATGCTACAGATAAACCCCTCATACATCCCCACCCCCCACGCTCGTTACCATCTAAGCAATACCGGTAGTTTTAGTTGTTGTTATTGTTCCTGTTTTGGGGTATAGCCATTTGTGGAGGTAAATTGGCAATATTGACAGAGGCGTAGCGATGATATTTTGCGCCCGGGGACAAACTATAAAATTGGCGCCCCAGCGATCTTGTGACAGATTTATTACCCTTGTTTTCTTATTATAATGTAACGTTGCAAGCCTCATTTTGGCGCCCCTGTACCTTGGCGCCCGGGGACATATGTACCCCCTGCCCCCCCCCCCTCGCTACGCCTCTGAATATTGAAACAGACGAGACCATTTTTTCCAATTCCTTTTCGCGAGTCGAATAAAAAAAGTGGCAATCAAAAGTGTTCAATGAAAACAAACAAAAAAAAAAATCCAGAAGGCGGTGTTAAATGATTTTTCCTACGATCGCAGCCAATCAGTAAAGAGACTACTGCACAATAATTTCATATGCTTATTTGGACCAATCAGAATCACAAAAAGTGATATGTTCACATGCATAATATCAAAAATATTAAACTGCAGACATTATAGACAAACTGTACCATCTGTGATAAATTATAACATTATAACATCTGTTTCATGTACGATTATTGATTTGTACAAGTGTAAAACCTTAGCACTTGGTCAACAATAGTAGTAATAGTAGTCGCATCAGAAATAGTAGTTGTTGTGGTATTGATATATCGGGTTGGGTAAACATACCATAAAGACATTCATTCATTGCCAATTCTTCTGTTTCTTCATTGGTAGTTTAGTCACCTGACTTACAAGCACTCACAGAGAAAGGCTGAGGGATTGTAGATCGCCCTTCGGACATGTTAATATTAAATGTTATGTTTGTTAGACCAATATTAATAGATGTCATAAAACATGAAGAAAGAAATAGACATAAACAAAACATTAAAGAGATTACAGTACGTGTATTCCTTCTTACAAATAAATGTCCTGATCAAATTTTGACAGAATACTTTGTATCCTTGTTACTGTGAATACTTTATTAAAATCCCATGGGATGTTTGAAACAGAACTATTACGACGTCTCGGTTTCTTATAGGTTACTTGGTACTAGCTACGATGTCGTAGCCTCAGCTTGATTTGTTGTTGATGAGGCTTCGAACTGGTCCCATGTAACGGAGCCACAAAATTATCCCTAAATCAGAAAAACAAATGGTGTAGAAATCTACCACATAAATATCATCATGTTGTGAAACAAGTTTGTTTTGGGAATTTATTAAGCCTTTACACGATAAAAAAATCGGCTTGGTTACAGTAACCTCACCTTGACCGCCATGACAGATAACACGAGATTCGCAATGACCCCATTTCTATATAAGGCGTGCCAGACCATATTTGGATAGTCTATGCTATGTTATTATCAATCAAGTGTTGAATAATGGCTTCTGTCAAAGTTACTGATAAACCGTATTTACTTTTAATGTGCAGAATTTCTGACTCAAATCGCGCCATATTTTTTTTTTGGCACACAAGGAAACGAGGCTGAGAACGGAAATAATCATTACTTGTAATAATATGGCGGACGATCTTTCTAAATGAAAATATCGGATAAGAAAGTTGAACGAGATTTTACAACTATTTATACTGTACAATCATTTGCGATACTTCCGGTATTAAATAAGAGGACTACTCAATTTATTTCGTTATATGCAAGGAACATGTTCAAATTGTTGATAGTAGGCTAAATATGCCCCGGGTGTGAATCACACACAGTCCTGCTCCATTGACACATATATGCTCATGTTAGTACCTCGTCCACAAGGTAGAAGTAGGCGTTCTGTATTAGTACTAACATGGTACAAGTTCAGTAAACATTTTGTGTCTCACTCCACATTCTTCCCGGTATTATCTCCCTTTAAGCAGGAGAACGAGAAAAAGGCTGTTGAGACGATTTCGATTAAATTTTTCAACTTGTTTAATTCATTTAGAAGACGGAGAGTATTAATATTTTAATCGTTATTTTATTACAAGGTGAATCACTAATCGCTGGAAATTCATCACAGAATTATATAATATATATTATATTGAAGAGAAAGCCACATCTTGAAACAATATTTATATAATCGTATTAATGTGCAATGGGCAGATCATAATTTGAAATACCAACATTATTGGTGCACCAAATTACTTATCATACTTTAAAAGCCATGATCTATCTATCTATCTATCTATCTATCTATCTATCTATCTATCTATCTATCTATCTATCTATCAATCTATCTATCTATCTATCTATCTATCTAACACACACACACACACACACACACACACACACACACACACACACACTTTGTCCTGCTACAGGTTTCAATATTTGCAACCTTCTCCTGATAATAGCGCATTCTCACCAGCACACAATCAGGTAAAGTCACAGCCGTTGTTAAGATGTTTCAGTCGAAGCCACATCAAGATTTAAGGATTATTAATTCTATCGATTTCTAAATGGAATGAAATTTTTTTCTCTTTGTTTACATGTCTTAGACGTACTCACGATCTTTCCTTATGCTTGCATTTTGTAAATTTTGCAATTGTTTAATTTTTGGTTTCACAAGCATTACAAATATCTTATAAATTATCCTTCTTTGGTCCCCACTGTGTGTAACACGACATGGTACGCAGGTTTGAATTTAGAGAATAAATAATCGATGTTGCTGGCTGCGAGACCGGATGTCTATATTTAAAGTTTATGATTGCGAGATGTGTTCCTATTCCTTTATGAATACTGACAGACTTTCCAACTTACTGTAGTGAATATTAGACACACGATAAATATATTGTCACATATTTATTGTGTCTTATTTTGGTATAATCTGGGTTTTTATCTTTTTATTTCTTTAATCAGGCGAATTCCATAAAGCGAAACACACACACACAACCATCAAATACCACAACATCGTGTATGAAGTTTAGCAATATCTTTGTCGTTCAATATGTTAATTAAAACTGTCAAGAAATGGTTATAATAATAATAACGTTTAGATTTTACGTATAAATGCAGCGTAGGTTTCTTTTCAATTTTGGAATTTATTTAAAATTATTAATTTTTTTCCAGTTAGTCATATATAGCGTCTTGAGTTTTATATTCTCTCAATGTTTCCAGCACAAATTAATCATATTTGAATTTAAATATGTTCTTTAAAAGAGGGGCGGAAAAGGGGAGAGGTGCGTAACAATTGGATTACCTCACTTAGATTAAAGATACGTTGCATTACGTTTGAAATGGCTACACGATTCTTGTCTAATGTACGTCCGTGTGTGTGCGTGCGTGTGTATGTCTTTCCAGGACTATTTCCTAACACAATTGGGGACTGCTAGGTAATGTGCATAAATTCGTATTTTAATATATTCCTTGTTAATACCTCTGAAGCTGAATCAACTCTTAAATTTTTGGTTCAAAAGAATTTCGTTAAAAACAATTTTGACAAGAGCATCAATACAGTGATCAAGTCAAACTCTAAACGATTAAGGTAATACAATGGACCTTGATCATTCCCGCCTAATTTGTGCTTTTTGATTCGCACCGAAACACAAGTGTTATAGAGTTCCAAATCATCGATTTACTTGATAGGATTTTGCTATATATATATATATATATATATATATATATATATATATATATATACTTGAAGAGTAATCTTTTTAAACAAATCGTGCTCTAAAACCACTGTTTGAGATGATCAGTGATTCAGGAGAACCACTGTTTAGGATTGCCGGTGATTAAAGAGAACCAATGTTTAGGATTACCATTGATTAAAGAGACCCACTGTTTAGGATTATCAATGATTAAAGAGCCACTGTTTAGGATTGCCAGTGATTAAAGAGAACCACTGTTTAGGATTGCCAGTGTTTAAAGAGAACCACTGTTTAGGATTGCCAGTGATTAAAGAGAACCACTGTTTAGGATAGCCAGTGATTCAAGAGGATTGATGCTTACGATGATCAATGATTTAGAAGGACTGATATTTAGGATGGCCAGTAATCTAAGAGAACCGATATTTAGTGTTGTATGTGATTTAAGAAAACCGTACGTTGCAAAGATTTAATCTGATACATTAAATTACATATTTAACATGTTATGAAATTTCTGACCGTAGCCTACGACGACATTATGTGGGACAGAGCGAATGACACCAAGTCGGATTGAGGGATTTGATACCTTTGTTCACGCATGCAAATCACATGGACACGCCTAAGCAGCTGAATCAAAGTGGTATGTGGGAGTATCGAACCCGCTACCCATGCATTACGAGATAGCTCTACTTTGCGTAGTAAAAGCGACTTGTAAATTAAGACAGATGTTTGTTTGTTTGTTTGATTATGATTTTTAACGTAGCTTTAACAATTTTTCAGTCATATCGCTACGATGTCTGCTGTGAGGCAGTTTATAGTAATGTCTAGCACTGAGGCATCATGCCGCAGACATGTAGCATCATGTCCCACCCAGTCACATTATCCTGACACCAGGCCGACCAGTCCTAACACTAACCTCTTAATGCTGAGCGTCAAGCGAGGCAGCTGTTAGTACCATTTTTGTAAGTCTTTGGTATGACTCGGCCGGGGATCAAACCCACGACCTCCCGCTTCCGCGGCGAACGCTCTAACCACTAGGCCACCGGAGCGGTGACAGATGTTTGTAGCTAGATATGATACGCAGGAAGGCATATCTTCAACCTTTCTTGACTAAATATAGTACAAGATGGGTAAACAGGACGTAAGCTAACGATAAGAACGCCTTCTTTAGCAAAGCCTTTCGACACGAATGTTTGCAGTGTACAGTCAAACCAGGGAAATGGCTAATATGATGTACTTAGCAGGTACCTGTCTAAAGCACACACGTACACACACATACTCTGTCTGTCTGTCTGTCTCTCTGTCTCTCTCTCTCTCTCTCTCACACACACACACACAAACACACACATAGACACAAACATCATTTTCCAATGAGGATTAATCAACTAAATTTGAATATACAGCATGAAATATTTCTTTCAACAGTCAGACCATGTTCGCCCTTTATGCTATGCTTGAAGTATTTCTTGTCCGAACATATGCAGATTGTCTATTCAGGTTGCTGTAAGTGAGTACTTGTATGTATGTATGTATGTATGTATGTATGTATGTATGTATGTATGTATGTATGTATGTATGTATGTATGTATGTATGTATGTATGTATGTATGTATGTATGTATGTATGTATCCACCCATACCATCAAACGTTTAACACTTGAATAATGTACTGTTTCTCACCTCAATGTGTCTGGTGCCTTTTCTAACATTTATTGTAAGCTAATGAAATAGCTTTAGATCAACTGGGAATTTAAAATGAAATCCCAAACCCCCAACATTATTGGAAGTTATGTAAGATACTATCTAGGCCTTTCTTTTCTCTCTTGCTCCTTACGATTCACTTTGTGATTCAGATTTGTCTCATTTCATTGGTTTTTGTCTTTTCCATATCTATTGTCATTAACAATAGAGAAAATGTTGTACCGATCTAATGAAAATTAGTGAATTCAGACACACATGGTCCCAGATAGTGTAATGATTTGTTGCGCCCACTTTCACTCAGTTATGAAAAGAAAGAAAATAAATAATTAGTCATTTTAGATTTCCTCATGACAACAAATCTTTTAAACAGACAATGTAACCAGACGTTTCTTGAGAGATTAATGCCTTGAGATTGAACATTACACACCTAGACTTATAGTAGAAACGATTCGGCAGACTTAGATTTTTAGAATACCATTATTGCCCCCCTCCTCCCCCCCCCCCCAAAAAAAAATTACATGCTGCTCTTTCTGTTAATTTAGTTCTGCTGTTAGCAACTTCAACACTACTGGAAGCACTAGCGGGGGATAACTCAGTGTTAGAGGTCTGGCTAACTACCGGTGACGGACATAAAAAGCTCTCCCATGAATCGTCTGTGCATGCTAGTCAAGGGACAAATGGGGGACAGCTGGTTACTGTCGACAGGAACAGGCACTATCAGACGATAGACGGTTTCGGAGCCGCCATTACAAACTCGGCCGCTTACGTCATTTACCATAGCCCACAACGACATGAAATCATGCAGACTCTTTTTGGAAGTTCCGGAATAGGTATGGCACCAGTTTTTGCTATCGTCGTCGCCGTAGTCGTTTATCTTCGTGATGATGATGATGATGATGATGATGATGATGATGATGATGATACGTTTCCAAACATGTTAAAACCAGAATTGTATCCTTATATAACGTAAACAAACCAATGTTGGCTTTATAACATAATTATTATCTGATAAATTTTGAGATAGTTTTCCTTTGTTGTTGCCCTTTTGATAAAATACCTACTACGGTGGGCTAATTCATCGCTAAGCAGCCAGACTGACTAATTACCGATTTTATTCCAAGTTTAAAATTAGCAGCAGACATCGGAGCATATACCTCAAATGTTTATGTGGCTATGGAGTTCTTCTGCTTTCGACTTTTGGATATGAGGTTCAAATTAGCTCAACCGTAACATTAATAATTGTTGTTGTAGTGGGCTGAACGCCATTGTTTCAGCACATGGCTGCCAATATAACTGGCGTAGGAAAAATCATGGAAAACCCCAGAATAAACTAAAGACTCAGAGGAACCTACTTACAAGCTTTCTTAATACCCACAACGCAGAGCCAGAGACTCGAACCCACACGGACTGAGATGAGATGCCATTGATTGGTAAATGCAAGCGCTCTAGACCACTCGGTAATGTGGGGTCGCTTCATTTATGTAATTTTGCAAGTAAGACGCAAAGAGAAACTGCATTTTCCACTTGTTTTTGTTTCAAGCATGTAATGTAAGTTCAAACCAATTGGGCGATTTTAATGATGCCACACAGGATATTGCGTCTTGCACGTTAAACAGGTGTTTCAGGATTATTTGCTGTCATATCTGGACATATGCAAACTATTTTTGTGGCAAAATGTATATACCGATGCAAAGGTCAAACACGCATTTTTCTTATTAAAGTGACTTGTAGGTTTATTAAATGTTAATGTTTAGAACACTTAATCCGAAACATTATTTACGCGGTCGTACCTTTTCTCTGTTCGTTTTGCCAAAATATGTTTGGACCGTAGGCCGATGTTAGTTCATAACAACATATTCGTGATGTAATATCGATGTGAAAATGTTTATCGAAAACGGTCAGTATTATGTATCTGAAATCTTACTTTAACATGCAGATATTTCATGAATATTCAAATGCAGAATGAAGTTCTTCCAAAGAAAATCTTAGTTTATGGTGGAAATATTGCAGAACTTGTACCATTATTGTTTCTTTACTTAAAATTGGCATCTAACTAGTATCTGTTACGTTAATATTTTTATAAGACTGTCAGTTTCTTCTTCTAAAACATAGTTTACTTTCCCCAAAATATATCAAGTCGGAAAAAAACCTTAAAATCCCCCTTAAAATGTCAACAAAGAGAACAACTTTACAGTTCCTCTAAATATGATAACAAGGAGATAAACTTTAAAGTTGCCAGTAATATATCAATGAGGAGAAATGTTTCAAATTTTGTTTGACTTTCTTTTGAGAAATTCATCTGCAGCCTTATTCTATTTTCCCCATCTTTTGGCAAGATGGTGTATTGGGTTTTACTATTGATTTCTGTTTTGCTTGGAAGCAAATGCTGATGATGCCCGATACATTGTTATATAATTTGATGAATGTTTACTATTATGTCATGCCGAATACATTTTACATAAAATTAACATTATCAAAATTAATAGAATTAAGATTTGACAAAGAATTAACAATGAAAAGTAATTCAGAAAATTATTTCCAGTTATTTTGACGTCCGGATATTGTCTTTCCTTGTATTCAGATATGTTTGAGATAATGTTTTTATTTCTCTTTCATCCTAATTCGTCCGTTCTTATGTCTGTTGTTGTCATTGTTGTTGCTATTGTAATTGTTACCTAGGAATTAGCTACATTCGCCTGACGATGGGAGGTTCAGATCTGCAAGCCGTACCTCCTTATACATACGACGACCTTCCATCAGGAGGGGCAACCGACTTCAACCTAAACCATTTCAGCATTGACAAGGATAGAGAATTTATCATCCCGATTCTAAAAGAAGCCATATCCATCAATCCCAAACTGAAGATAATAGGTTCTCCATGGACCGCACCAGCATGGATGAAAACATCTCACTCATTATTTGGTGGAGCTTTTCGTGCAGAAGACAGGTAACATTCTCAAATCTATTTAAATAGCTGGAGTGGATCCAGTAATATCGTTTAGCAAGTGGATGGGGCGTAAAATGGGTCTGTAGTATGAAACTCCTTGCGGGACCCATGAGACTGGCATCACGAAGCTCCCGCATTTGACACAAAACCAGGGCGTACTTTTAGTTATTTAATTTCACAGAAAACCCTCTACCAAACATTGGGGATGTTTCGCGCTCATATGTAGTGGTGGGAGGAGAAGCAGCCCTTTGGCTCCATTTCCTGCAAGAACATTGTATTTGCCCCTAAATGGATTTCTAGAAATCCGAATATCATTTGTTTTGAGGATTTTTTGTTCTTTCACAAAGCTCAGAAATAGTAACATAATTGTGTTGAGTTTTGATGCCACTCCTGGCGAACGCCACAAAGAGATGTGAATTCTTAAGGTCTCTGTTACCTATCACCGTAGGGATGAACTTTTCCCAAGCTCAGCAGTGATTTTCTAAACATGGGTTTGTCAATATATTTGGTTCTTTTCTGGAACCATGATTTCATATTTAAAAACATTTAAACCAAAACAACCAGCTACTGCTGTTTCTGGTCAAATTGAACTTAAATTACCGCCTTCAAGATCGATCAACATCGACAATGACCCCTTCCATTGAACTCTCTACCCGTGTCCAACATTTTTTCTGTCGTCTGGATACTAGTGAGAAACCATTTTGTATTATATGTCACCAAATAGATGTTGATGCTGATAAATTAAGTGAAACTAAGTAATACATGATACACAGTCGTTCCAGGTATCTTAGGCCTATTGCTTGTGAAAGGTAAACTGTCAGTGGCAAACTTCTATATGTAATTCATACATTAGGATACACTGTAAAAGCTACAAACTGATATGGAATTCATACATTTAGGATACATTGTACGCATGTGAAATAGCTACAAACTTGTATGTAATTCATACAATTATGACACACTGTACTTATGTGAAATAGCTTTCTGGAAAGTATCGTCCTTATCCGACTTAGCAAGTTATTTGAATTTTCCCATTGATGCTGGATATTCACAAATATGGTTTTTGAATGATGAGAAACAAAATGTTGAGTAGGATAGATGTTACGTTTTAAACTAAGTAAGTTTTATAAAGTAAACACATAAGAATTAAAGCCCAAATATTGTCATTAAAATTTTTCACAAGTCCAAATGTATAAATTCCAACTGAATTCATGTGGTATTCCAAATAAGTTCCAATATTGAAACGTTGACGTGCCTGTAGCATCGAAAATGTTAGTGTACCCGTGGCCTGTAATGTGACGTTGTGTCGTTTGATGTATCACAATACTATTATTTAAACATGTTCTCGAACGAAATGGCTATAATTAATTCCAAATAATTGTTCCAGTCCAAGAGTATTATAGATGAGCACTTTGTATTTCTATTGAATAATAATTTTGAATTAATAGTTCAACCCAAATCAAATACTAAACACAACAATAAGAATGATTCTGCCTTAGATGGTAAATGCAAGAATGAGCAATTTCTCAAGTAAACAATACTATATAAAAAGCTTATAAACAAATGTAGAACCAAAAGGGGTGTGTGTCTAGAATATTCTAAGTTGTCAACAAGATAAGGTTTGATCTTAAAACTATAATACAAAAACAAGGTAAACATCAGGTGCTGATGTTTATTCATGGATAATACCAGTGCCATAAACTCAGACGTATTTAAACGCATTTCATGTTATTAATAATGTTTAGAACATTTAATGAACAATCATTAAGATACATAACTATGTATTATTTGATTTGTCTAGAAAAACGTTACTGGACAGGTAGACAATAATCTTGATTTTGGACCAGATCAAGTCTCGAATATATATGGAACTCTCAAAGACTCATATTTGTGCCAAGACCTGACAAACTTTGTATTTGGGCCCACAGATCGATTATTTAAAACTGGAGAAAATCTAATTATCAGAACATTTGATTGATTATATTTAGCTGCTTTATTATAATGTTCAAAATATTTTGATATTAGAAGTCAGTTATAAATAAATAAATATGTTGTGAATATATGCTACCCTGTATTTTGTTCAGAGGTCTTTACGTCTGTGAGGTATCCGTGTCTACATACATGTACGTGATGCAATAAAATCTATCGTTTGTGTTGTATTCACGCGTCTAACGTTGATTACATCATCAATAAGCTATCAAACATTTTATGGGTTGTTTTCACAGACGTCACGATTAAGTACACAAATACCCACAATTCAACGCGCGCTCACCTTCTGCCGCCATTTTGAGTCGCTAACAAACCGTTGTCAACATTAGTCATCATGTATATTCAAGAATGTGATTTAACTATCGATAAGGATATTTACTTTTTAGACACAAAACATAGATTATACTTGAAATTATGTGCACTATAGAACAAAAATAAAAATAAAGCTGGAAGTTCCCTTGTTTATATCGAAAGACAGAATAGTAAAGTAGAACCGTAATCGTGTATATTGATATCTAAGAAATGCACTTTTTGTTGTTGTTTACAATAGACACTATTCACGTTTTTAAAAAGTCATTCGTATCATATCCTTAAGCTTGTCATCTTGAAAGAGTGTTTCCAGATCATGATTTTCTGGATACAATATCAATCACGAATTAAAATTTCATAGCATGTATTTTATGCTAGAACTTTTATGTACAAATATTTTTCGCGACAATATGTGTTTGTGCCATAGAATATTTGAGAAACCATTTTAATTAGTATATTCAAATATTGTATTTGTGGAGGGGATGGTGGACGTAGGTTTATACTAGATGAAAGCGATAACCGGTCAAAGAAGATTCATCTTTAGTGTATTCAAACGAAACACGTGTCTGACGGAACATGACGTTGTTTCGAATGTCAAAACGATGTATTCCTGAAATGCTTTTAGAAATATGAAATTGTATATAAAAAATTGGCTTTTAAACTTTAACGATAATCAAATGCTTGATTTAAGCCCGTGAAAATCGAAAATCATTATATGTTTCTACTTGGTTGTATATCCATTTGTTTATGCGTTTGTTTATTGATCCATCTCATTGTTTAGGAAAGAATAACAAATATGGTTGAAATATAAATATTTTACTTGAAGAAAACACGTAAAAAGAGTCACGCGATTCGATCTCGCAAGGTTGACATGCACATCAGAATGTGATGTATTTTTATATTCTTACTCACAAAATGAAACGTGCCGGTTATGTGGGATAGGGACTCAAAATGGCGGATATGGAAGTACACACGTTTTGTGACGTCACGTGAAAACAACGGTCCCTTTCCTGAAATTTTATTTTTCAATATGTATTTATATGGAGTTACAAGGATATATTTACGCAAGACAAAATGTTACGGAATAGCATGTTCAATTGTGAGTGTTACGTATATCTGATATAATTTTATGTTTATTTTAATTTAATTCTTGTTTGTTTTATTTTTTATTTTATCACATACTATTACAATATAATCTTGTTTACTCGACTTGGCATATTTTTTCTTCAGAATTTTTTTTACCTGACTGCTTTCTCATAAACACCTAAAACATAGACCTTTCTATCTATATGCTGACCGAGTTCCTGACTTTGATTGAGAATCAATTAAACAACCTTTATTGTTATTCATCCGTAATGTGGATTGATAAGACTGAAATCGAGGCTATATTGAATTACTTGACCCCCTGACTTGTAAATAGTTTGGTGAAGTAAACAAATTTTCTTAGAAATTTTATTCTTAGAATAAATCAATTGTTTTTGTCCGTGTCATGCTAAGAGTACGTGATGTAAACATAATCACGTGACCCTCATAACAGTATCTATTTTGCCTCTCAAATTACTGTATAACCTATTGTTAGAATAATAATCTCAGTCCAGCTTAAAATCACTTGATATCAAGTCGTTTTCTTCTGTTGTAGCCAGCTTCGAGTTATATGTTTAAATTTCTTCAGACTATTTGGATTTTAAAAGAATAATTCGTTTCTCTGGACATATATGGGTGCTCATACAGAAGTCTTGGACAAAGCTGTAGGAGCCCCGAGTGGTGTAAAGCGCTCTCCTTTACGGATCAGTCACATCTTACCTCTGTCTGCGTGGGTTCGAGTCTCATATTCGGCTAAGGCGATTATGTGAAAAAGCTTGCTAGTAGCTTTTCGTGGATCGATGGTTCTTCCTGGGGGTGGGGGGTGGGGGTTCCCGGGTTCTTCCTCCACCATTAATACTGGCCGTCATGTATAGCCTATCTTATGCTGAAAATGGCGTTACACACTTCAACGACAACAACAAGGAGCTGTAGACAACAACACTTTACAGGATACACCATACGTCATCGCCTTCCATCTTGGATTTTCATCGCGACTCAAACTTGATATCATTAGAATATTTTTTTACTAGGACTTTTAAAATTAATTTGTGGATTATTCTTGGATTATTTTTGGATTTGATTCATAAAAGCGTAAGTCCTTTTTTCCAGTTTTCAATTGTTTTTCCAAGGAAATAAATTATTTTGTTAATTTTTAGAAAGTTGTTGTTTTCAGTCTTTCTTTCTTACCGTTTATTAGATTCTAAATACGTAATATGCGTACGATGGACTTCACAAGATCGCACTTGTCAAACCAGTTGTAGTCGACATGATCATGTAAATGTTCGAGACTGCGCATGCCACACTAAAAAATAATTCAAAAAACTCATTTTGATAATAATGTTATATTTACATTTCTTTTCAGATTCTACCAAGCATTGTCTCAATATTTTTTGAAATTTATCCAAGCGTACGCAGCTGAAGGTATTCCAATCGACAGCATAACGACCCAGAATGAGCCTATGCTGTCACGTGACAGCTATCCAACAATGACGATGTCGTGGGAAAACCAGCGAGATTTAGTAAAGACGTACCTGGGACCACTCTTTAAAAGTCACAACATTAAGACAAAGATTATCATATTTGATCATAACTGGTCAGGGTCCGATTATCCCGATCATATTCTGGCTGATTCAACAGCCAGCAGCTTCATTGCTGGAGTTGCCTGGCATTGTTATGAGGGTCGGCATGATACGCCCCTGTATTTCCATGAAAAACACCCAAATGTTGGAATGTACTTTACAGAGTGCTCCGGAGGGGGTTGGGATACTAATTCTGCAGGTACTCTTGCTTTCGATATGCGAAATCTTTTCATTGGTCAAACTCGTGCATTTGCAAAGACTGTCTTGCTGTGGAATTTAGCCCTGGACGAGCATAGCGGACCGAAAGTCGGAGTACACGGCTGTCAGGATTGCAGAGGCGTTGTAACAGTGAACTCCAATGGAGGATATCAGAAAAATATCGAATATTATTCAATTGGTCATATGAGTAAATTCGTCCAACCGGGAGCCATCAGACTGGAATCCCCTTATTTCGGATGGGATGATCTCCACACCGTCGCGTTCAAGAATCCCGACGAGTCTGTCGTCATTGTTGTAGTTAATGCAAACAGTGGTCATCCGAAATCATTCACCATCGAACTAGATGGGAAACATTTCCAGTACAGCAATTTGCCAAACCAATCAGTCGTAACCTTTATTTTAAAATAAGTTTAATTGGTAGCTTTATTTTTAAACGAATTTAAATGTCAAAAGCGTAATTTCGCTACTGATTGAACGATGCTTTCATTCTAAAAAAATTGAATAAAGGTCTTCTTTAAAACACGCTCTGTTCTTTCTTTGTTTTGAATCTAAATTGTTGATTTAAGAGGAACATGACAAAACAGAACAACAAAACAGTAAAAAACATTAAAAAAACGACAGCAATAGATATTGTCCTATCGTCATACTAGCCATATTGCCTTGCGGCCCACGTCTCAGTTATGATGGGCATCCACAATTATACAAACCAGATATACCAAAAAATACGCAACAACTTGACTATTTCAAAATAATATACAATTTAGTTAATTTAGTTTCTTATAACAATAATTTCAGTATTAACATTTAAGTTATGAATTGTCAAACAGTCTTTGCATTTGAATAAAATAAAACCGATACGCATGGAAAAATGTGTGCCTGTAAGCGTTATCTATAGGTAGTGGTTAGAACAAACTTTTGTAAATTTCATCCTGAAAATCGCAAGATGTAATTGCAAAATTTATGTAATGTTTACAGTTAATTTGGCTTTTGTATTCATTTGTTTTTTAATTTGATTGACGTTTTACTATTGATTTTTAAAATAAAGGCACTCTAATGTTCCAAAAGAAGCGCCCATTTTGCAATTCAGAATCGTTCCGCAGTGTTTTTTCAGGCTGTTATATAGTTTTACTCTCTGAAAATTTACGCTCTCACGAGAATCTTTCCTGAAATTTAATGTGTCTGTGTGTGAGTCTGAGTTTGTGTGTGTGTTTGAGTCTGAGTTTGTGTGTGTGTGTGTGTGTGTGTGTAGAATCTTTCCTGAAATTTAATGTGTTTGTGTGCGAGTCTGAGTTTGTGTGTGTGTGTGTGTGTGTGTGTGTGTGTGTGTGTGTGTGTGATTTGGATTTATAACGTAATTTTGACAATTTTTTTCAGTCATATCTCTACGATTTCTGAAGCGTTGTAGTTTATAATGATGTCTAGCACTGGGGCATCATGCCGCAGACGTTTAGCATAATGTCCTACACAGCCACATTATCCTGATGCCAGGCAGGCCAGTCTTAACACTAAGCTCTTAATGCTGAGCGCCAAACGAGGCAGTGCTAGTACCATGTTTATAAATTGGCCGGTGTTCGAACCCGCGACTTCCCACACCCAAGGCGTCGCTCCAACAACTTCGTGTTACACACTTGCCTTCTACTCCAAAAATGTAAAATAGAAGTCTAGTATTTGTTGTAAGAAATTGGGATTATTGTGCATGACGTTGGTAAATAGAGATAAATAAATTTCTCCCCTTTCTTACACGCTGCAAATACAATAAAATACATTTACTACAACTATAATTCACAATACCGTCATCAGTGCATTATTGTTCTGCATGTACACATTGATTCCGTTTACAGTGCACACAATACAAATGACTTACTACCTCTTATATTTATTAATTATCCATATTGATAGATAGTGGACCAAATGAAAATTAAATATAAAACAATCAATGTGTAAAGCAAAGGTAGAGAGCAGACAGACTGGCATACGTACTTACGCACACACACACATACGCACGCACACACACAGACAGAGAGACTGACAGACAGACACATACATACAGTTCAGCTTATGGACGTAATGATAGGCTAAGAAAATAATATGCAAGTTGATAACCTTTTAACTAAAATACATCGACATTCACAGGAATATACAGAGTAAGTATATTAAAATAAAGCCTGATACATTAACTATATTATAAATCTATGTATCTTAGCATATGGGACAAAGCTCAAGTCACATTTTTTTCTTGAAGCAAAAGAATCATCAGGCATTTTTGTTTCTGCAATTCCGTGACCAGCATACTTCAGAAGCTCTAATGGAACGACTACCACAACTATGATTGTTTGTTTTTTGTTTTTTTATTGTTTAACGCCATTTTTAAGCACAATATAGGCTTTACATGGCGGCCAGTATTAATCGTGTAGGAAGATCCAGGAAAACCCCCCGGAAAGAACCACCGACCCTCGATAAGCTACAGGCAAGCTTTCTCACATAACAACATTAGCCGAATCTGAGACTGGAACCCACGCAGACAGAGGTGAGATGGCAGTGATCCGTAACGGACAGCGCTTTAGACCACTCGGCCACTCAGCCCCCCCCCCCCCTCCAATTATGCAGTTCGTGCTTTATTGCTTATACAGACAAGTAATAAACTAACCAATCAATAAGTTACTTATCACTCGTCATATAATAAACTGAACAACTCAGCATGAACAGTAATCAGGGTATCTTAATTGGTCAGATTGAACAAAACGCGGAAAGGTAATCCTGCTTCAAGGTTGTATAATAGGCTAAATATGTGTAAAATGAGAATAACACAATAATTAAAACTGATTACTTAATTGCATTCGTCAATGAACATTAAGTACATAAAATAATAATGACCCACTTCTGCCACAATATTAATATATAAAATTCTAAAATATATCAAAGAGGTTTAATTCAGAACCTCTCAACGGCATTACCAAAGAGAGATGAGATCACATCAGGGAAACTGTGTACCGCAGCAGCCACACTGGTCTATGTTAAGAAGCGGTCAAAGAACTACGACTGGTTTGAGGCTAACTCTGCCACACTCATGCCAGCCATAGAAGAGAGTCGCGGTGCTCGCATGGAATACAAGCGATATCCCCTGTCAGAGGACACTACAGGCATACATGTCTACCACAAGTAAAGTGCAGAGGTTAGCACTGCAGTGGGCCAATAAACACTGGCTTCAGCTCTGTCAGAGCATCCAGTCAGCAGCAGATATAGAAAACATCAGAGGCATGTACGATGACATAAAGAAAGCAATGGATACCACGAAGAATGCGACCCTTCTTCCTGGCCTTTATCAACCCCACCAAGGCGTTCGATCTGGTCAGCAAAGATGGAATCTTCATACTCTCGGCAAAGATTGGATGCACTCCAAAGCTGCTGAACATGATCCAGTTGTTCCATAATGACATGAAAAGCACAGTGAAGTACGATGGCTCAATGTCCGATCCCTTCCACATCTGCAGTGGATTGAAACAGGGCAGCGTTCTTGCCCGAACACTCTGTGGTATCTTCTTTGCTGTACTGCTCAACACACCTTTGGGAGGTCCACAAAAGGGATCGTACCTGCACACGCGATCCGACGGCAGACTGTTCAACTTGGCACGACTGAAGACAAATAACAAAATGCGTGAAGTAGCCAATCATGCACGTGTTCTTCGCATACGATGCTGTTCTAGCCAATCACACAGAAACTGACCCACAGCACCTGAAAGTACGCTTTGCTAAAGCACCTGATGAGTTTGGGTTGACCATCAGCCTAAAGAAAACAAACCTGATGGCGCAGGACGCGCCCCCCCCCCCCCCCAAACATTATCATCAACAACTACGAACTTGAGGTAGTCAGTCAGTTCACGTAACTCGGCTCTACAGTCACCAGCAACCTCTCGCTTGATGTTGAGTTCAGCAAGCGGATTGGAAAGGCACCAACAACTCTCTCCAGGTAGTCGCTGAGTGTGAAACAACAGCATGCTGACCCAGTACATTAAGACCATGCTAAGCACTCTCCTGTACGCCGGTGAAACCTGGACTCTTTATGCCTCACAAGAGAAAAGACAGAGCATTTTACATGCGATGCCTCCGACGCATACTCTGCATCACCTTTATTCGTAACTTGCTTCTGGCAAAAGTACGATTGCATGGCCACATCTCTGCTTCATGGATGTCTGCAAGCGCGACACGAATGCCCTTGACATCGATGACACCTGGAAAGAGCTTTCTCTAGACATGTTCAGCTAAAGATACGCTCCGATCGCTGGTCTGAAAGCCGGCGAGGACAAGCTACTCTTGCTAGTTGATGAATAGCGATCTCAGAGGAAGAAGAAGCAGCTCTAACCTACAACAGATCCAATCTTGAAGTGCAGAAAGGACTGCCACTTCTATGTTGTGCTCCATAACATAGCCACAACAGACACTACACAACCACCAAACGGGACATCTCTCATCGGCACATTTCAATCGTCTCTCGAGACTAACGGATGGCAACCAAAACATAAATGATCCGGCTTCAGCAGGCCACCGGAGCCCTTTGTGAGCATATGGAGGATGACTTACTGGAGTTGTTTAGTCTATATAAACAAACATCAAAAGAAACCCCCACAAAAACCATAAGAACTTTAGATTTCCGGCCTTGGTATCCTAACGTTGAACCCTGTTCAAGAGGACCAATGTCCGCCACGTTCTTTCTGCTTGTCCAAGGTCAGCGGTATACAGGTCGGACCATTGACATGAACGACCTTCTAACCATAATAATAAAACAATATGGGAAATTTGAATTTATTATTTTAATAAACAGAAAGGGTGAAAATGTATTATTTTTATTTAATTTTTTTTTATTATTATTATTATTATTATTATTATTATTATTATTATTATTATTATTAAGCTCTTTCTATCAGGGTATCACTTACCGCTGCCCCTTTCAGTGCACCTTTCTGCCTTCTTGATCTAAAAAGTGTGCGTCGTTACAATACAAAAAAAAAAAAAAAAAAAAAATCCACTATGCTAAGTGTAAATGCACTCAGTGTATGTATGCTTCAGTGATAATTATGGTTAAATGGTGAAACCTGGAATATTTACTGTGAAAGGAATATAATGAGTGTTAGACTCGGTTTATGTCGAATTATAAAATAAATATATTTAAAATATCTTACACAAGTATCTAAGTTATTTTTTCCCCAAGAAATTGTAGATCATTTTATAGTGATTTAAATTAATTAAAAAAATCACATGTTAAATAAGTTAATATCTAAAATAGGTCAGTAGCTGTAGTAGTAGTACTTTGTATATTTATGACACTAACTAAATGCAAAAAGGTTTTATTGACAAATGTGAATAGGCCTTATATTATTTCTTTAAAGAAGAAGAAGAAGAAGAAGAAGAAGAAGAAGAAGAAGAAGAAAAGAAAAAGAAGTAGAAGAAGAAACGCCACAGACTGAAAAAAAGAAAGTACATAAATGATGAAAATAAAGAAATGGAATAAATGCTCAATTTGTTGATGAAGGTACTCTGCACCACAGGTGACATAAAAATGCTACCTCTCTCTCTCTCTCTCTCTCTCTCTCTCTCTCTCTCACACACACACACACACACACACACACTAAAAGCACTGAGAACAAAAAACAATTTCTATTATCTTAAAGTTGAAGAAAAGGAAAGTGCTTAAATCACATAAATCTCTGAAGATATACTCTCCATTAACTTGAATGAATTTTAAATTCCATTCTAATTGCTATTATGTATTAATTGAATCATTGAAAAATAAATAATAAATGGAGTTAATTTGTCTGATCTGTAGATTTTCTACATTTCGGTTTATTTTTCTTTTGCTGCCGTTTAAATATTTTGTTTGATCGCTTGATCCTTACAAAGGTTTAGCTTCCGATTCAGATTTTTATCGGACGCAATTGTCCATATATTAGATGACAGAGTACGTGTTTGGAGCTTCTCGTAGCTCATCGTTGCTTGAATTGTTGTAAGGTCAGGTAGAAAAAGTCAAAGAACTGTTTAAATGTAAGTCCTGCAAAAGTGTTTGAACAAGAGTTCATTGTATAAATGCGTGTAAATTCGAAATTCTAAAACTATATTATTGCCAAGATCTCTCCCAAATTGCAAGACAAACAGTTATAAGTTAAGACTCTTCCCTCCTACCATCACAGGAGTATAAATGCGTGTAAATTGGAAATTCTAAAACTATATTATTGCCAAGATCTCTCCCAAATTGCAAGACAAACAGTTATAAGTTAAGACTCTTCCCTCCTACCATCACAGGAGTATAAATGCGTGTAAATTCGAAATTCTAAAACTATATTATTGCCAAGATCTCTCCCAAATTGCAAGACAAACGGTTATAAGTTAAGACTCTTCCCTCCTACCATCACAGGAGTATAAATGCGTGTAAATTCGAAATTCTAAAACTATATTATTGCCAAGATCTCTCCCAAATTGCAAGACAAACGGTTATAAGTTAAGACTCTTCCCTCCTACCATCACAGGAGTGTAAATGCGTGTAAATTCGAAATTCTAAAACTATATTATTGCCATGATCTCTCCCAAATTGCAAGACAAACGGTTATAAGTTAAGACTCTTCCCTCCTACCAGTACCATCACAGGAGTCTTACGTTTCATCAATAAAGTACGGCGAAATCTCCACATGATTTCCCCTTAACGGGAATATTAATATTATGTTAGACTCCTGTGGTACCATTGACATATTGGTCTTGATATTCCTTATATTATAATACACCGTTGTATAAGCTCCTACTATGAGTCCTAGCTTTGTATCTGGAAGCAGGGCTATCAAAGCTCACCTTGAAGGCCATAAGCCAGCTACAAGTAGGGTTGAAAGATCCCCAAAGCTATGTCATTGTAGTACACTTAGTTCGCCAACTCCACAGTAGCTGGACATGTCTGGGATGATGGTACAAAAATGCAATTTGGCGAATATTTCCTGACTTCTTATTGACTAATTATTATTGCTATCTATCCTATTATTCTGTTCATTCCATAGCACGTGCACCACCGTTGTGCAATAGTCAAGAGTGACTGCAACGACGTACCATATCATGTAAATTGTTGAAATTGAGGCAAAGACCGAAAATAACTTGAGCACATAACAATTAAGACCATCTGTCTTTGCTCCTGTGCACTGGCGTGTGAAATTTTATATTCCACTTTACCACACTATGTACTTGGTTAGGGCAAATACTATGTGAAAATGATTCTGCAACTGGATTATTATTGAACTTTTAAATTCACTCAGTGTTAAAAAAATCTGATAGCCAAATACACTGAGTCCCTGTAATTTTAGATCAAGCTAGTCATGTATTTCAAGTGAAGTGCTCATTGGGTTTTTCTGAGAAAAAAATTAATTGCCTGAGGAAACTTTGATTGCACTGATAACACGTGTAAATGTATTTTCACGATGTTGACATATCTGACATGTCATAATTTAAATCAAAATACAATTTAATTGTCAGTCATATATATATGTATTATAATCAGATCACCACTGTGACTATGTGAAATCGAGTACCGATTTTAATCAAATTGAAGCTAAGGGTATCATGCAGAAAATATGATTTTGTAAACCCATACATTCAGACTCATTTGTTATTTAGAGAAAACACAATATTCAGTAATCATAAATTAAAAAAAACCCACACACACCCAGTTTCAGTATGTGCCCGTTACATGTAGCATGTATAAATGGTAAGCTCACATGATTGGCGCTGATTTAAACTATCCCCATGGCAGTTTAAATAGCAGCAATAAAAGGCAAAGATGTTATGTACCGGTATTAACCAACTTTTCATATATTACTTAACTGGCTGACAATAGCTAGTGAGATGTGTTTGAAGGCTGCACTGGGTGAGCCCAAAGTGCTATAAATCTGTAGCCATTTGTGATTATGAGATGGAATTTGGTATACTTGTCCATCATAACTAGAATATATGATTCATAGTATGTATGTACATTGGCAGTCCCATCTTCAAGATCAAGGCCATAGGGTGCCCTACCTCTATTGGCAAGGTCATAGTTCAATGTTGTAAAGCACACATCACATTGTCCATTCTGCTCTAAATCTGCAGCCATTTGCGATTATGAGATGGAATTTGGTGTACTTGTCCATCATAACAAGAATGTGTAATTCATAGTACATTGGCATTCCCATCTTCAAGGTCAAGGTCACAGTGCAGTCATTCACACTAGCGCTAGTCTTTCTCAAATGTTCAAGCAGTGTACTGAAGGGTCCGTCTCTGAAATACATCCCTGCTATTGAGTGACTCTGCATCCTCCATGCATGATCTTTTTAAAGTTACTTTTAAAACCACAAGCAGCCATTAATGCTGGTGAAGAGAACAATGTCACTTGATGTGTCACATAGCTGCCAACTGTCCCGTTTTTTCCGTATTTGTCCCGTATTTTGGACCTGAATACGGGTGTACGTTTTTTTGGCAAAAAATACGTTTTCTAATTTAAAAAAAATTATAATAAAATTTCTTTGGAATTGTCAGTTTAGAACGGGCATTTGGTTCTATTTTGATATAATATATCACTTGTGTATACGAATAAAGTTCTACAATACGATTGGTTCATTCGAAATCGAGGCTACCATGCCTGTCGTTATCCGCCATATTGGATTTCGCAATAGTTACCGCAGTTGCTGTATCTCGTTTTCGTAATATTCAGCTTCTAACCATGTTAAATAGGAAAGCGGAATATTCAGAATTTTTTCCAGGAAAAATAGAAGGAAACAACCAGATAGACACTTGTACTGTCTTTTAGATTTGTGAAAACATAACAGAAAAGGAGAAAACTTGACGTTTTGCAAAGTGTGTAACGTGATTTCGCTATTGGGCATGGAGACGCCCATGAAATGCAAGAGCACGAAAAAGCTAATAAACATCTGCTTCCTGTTTCATCACACACAGCTTAGCCTGAACTTACGACGTAGATAAATGCCAGAGAGAACCTTAATGTACATCGATCAAAATTTGATTTATTAAATTTATTTTAGAAATAAACCTTCCTTTTTCAGTTACTGTTGTTGCTGGCGACTTTTTTTTCACACGTTTTCCAAACATTAAAATCGCAAGGATCACTCTTATGCTTGAACGAAAACAGATCAATAAATAAATCTCAGAATTGAGATAATCAATGAAAGTTGGTACATTGGAATCAATGATTGAAAAAGAAACAAGGCATGGAAAGGGCTCCTATAAACAGTTTGTATTTGAGAGTGTTACACTCTTTGCACCTTCTGAATGGGTACCCTGATGGAACATGGTGAAACTCCAAATCGTACAAGTGTGCAACACGTGCATCTTTGACATTAAATAATTATGTAAGGCACAGTTACTGATGGTTTTATACGTAAAATTACATATGCATTAAAATTTTAAAAAATCAGTATTTCTTCCTGAAAATCAGTATTTTTGTCACAAGTAATCAGTATTTTTGTGCTCGGGGGTTGGCAGCTATGGTGTCATAGTTACTATATATGTCTCTCGACCAATTTGATTTGGAAGCCAGTCTGGGTCAGCATAGATATGATACAATCTTGTCCTTCATCATGCCCATCAGCTAATTAGAGTTGGACAAATCATTGCAACAGAGACAAAGTGTATCTGTAGCAGTCAGACTTACCTTGCATATTTTGGAGCAGATATCAAACATGGGTGCAGAATTCAAGTGGTAAAGGTGTACACGGGGCATCAATTCCAATGTTGACCCACTAGCACAGCAAGTATGCTTTAGAAAAACACATCTCAATCATCAATTTTCTTTTCGTTATGGAAGTGGGACTGTGTACTTGAAATCTTACTTAACCAACAATGATTTTTAATTGTTTGTTCCATTTGGGATAGGGTCTGATTATTCCTTGTTGTCCAGCCTGTTTAGATCCTGTGTTAAAATATTTTTTTGGTGAACTATGTTGTATGTAATAGCATAATCTACAGGTGACAAATTATGTTTATATATGCTATTTGCTATCTATAATAGCATAATCTACAGGTGATAAATTATGTTTATATATGCTATTTGCTATCTATAATTATAGCATAATGTACAGGTGACAAATTATGTTTATATATGCTATTTGCTATCTATAATAGCATAATGCACAGGTGATAAATATACTCATGTTTTAAGATATTTTAGTGAGTTACAAATTAATAGCATAGTTTATAGATGACATCATTATTCATAACAATAAAATATGAAGAAATAACCTCAAGTCAATTTTAATAGAAACTGCATATTTGGCCAAGTTTTAGAAAAGAAATATACCATGGTTGCTCATCACATTCCACGCTAGGTTGCTATAACATTTTCTTTATTGTTGTGGGCAGCTTGTTTTCTTGAAACTATGTTAGGATCATCAGGAACATTATGTCATGAAACTCACATATTTCACATTCATTATATGGAACTTTCGATAATCCATTCCATGGGACTAAAGTTTCTAGCCCAACTAGCCTGGACAGCTCAAAAACGTTGTAAAAGCAAAATTTCATGTAACTATTAAACAAAAATAAATTCTGACAATATTTTTTTACACACCATACCCCTTCTATCCAAATTCCCAGGCATACATCTTTCTTGTGAGGTTAGTACTTGTAGGTTAGAATTGGACTTTCACTCCCTACATGGAATAAAGCTCATAAAAGAAATTTAGATTGACAAAAGTAGTACATGTAGATCTTGAGTGTACTCGGATGTCAGAAGTATTACAGCATGTACACAGTGTACTCGGATGTCAGAAGAAGTACAGCATGTACTCAGAGGCCAGAAATAGTACAGCATGTACACATAGTATATTCATAATGTCAGAAGTAGTACAGCATGTACACATAGTATATTCATAATGTCAGAAGTAGTACAGCATGTACACATAGTATATTCATAATGTCAGAAGTAGTACAGCATGTACACATAGTATATTCATAATGTCAGAAGTAGTACAGCCAATACATTTGGTGTAGAATATGCATTTGTAACTTTTTTTTCTGTTATGATATAACAATCCATGTCCAAGTAATCTAAAGCTGCATATTGATAAATTATGAACCCAAAAGTTGCAAGTTCAAGTTTGCAATGGAGTTTCACACCACCACCACCAAGAAAAAAACAAACAAAAAGAACAAGAATATGCTCAGAGATAAAATCTTGAGAGTCATAGAGCAAAGAGTCTGTTCTCACTGACGGCATGGAAAACATGGGTTGTGACATGTTTTTTCTTTTATTAACATTTTTTCTGTGCATTTCAGGGCCAGTGCCACATTGAGTTTAATACAGAAGGAATGCGCTAGATATGTGGATAACTTTGCCAGATGTGTGGAGAATTACCCTGACACATGGAGTTTTTTGTGTGAAAAACAGAGCATAAAGCTTGCAAAGTGTTCAGAGGAGAAAAGGTATCAGATACAAACTAATGGATAACATTTTGTCTCATCGCCTCCATTAGTGCTAATTATTGATATCATTCGCCATCAGTGAACAGATTGTACTTTGACTGATTCAGTTTTGTAGCAAGAGTACTTGAGCTTCTAAGAGTTAAGTGCCCTTTAGATATGCTGGGAGATCTTAAATGTGGATATGCAATTGACATTCCAATATGGTCAGTGTTATGTGTATTTAATTTGTATTATTGTTGGCTTTTATTATTTATATCAGTAATTTGTACTTTTCATTGTCCAGTGTAAAGTACCTTGTGCACCTGACCAGGGATATTGATTTTGTAAACAATAGAATACATAGCCAATAATTCTCTGAGTGTGGGTTAAATATTTAGATCATTATCAATGGAGGTAAACATATTTATTTGAATCTGATTCTAGGGAATGGTTTTCCACTTGAAAATTCCTTGTTTATAACTTTAAAATATTTAGAGAAGAGGCTGGGTTCAATTTTTGTTCATAGCTTTTTATATAATGTTGTTCACATGAGAGAAAAAAATCTTTCTTGCCATAACATCTTGAATTAGAGTCAGTCTTACTGTTATGTTCATTTTTTTTTTCATCTGGGGGGAATTATTTATTCAAATTATTATTCACTGGAAATGCAAAGTGCTCATCAATAATATTCTTGGACAAGAGAAGTTAATTTGGAATTGTAATGAATTAAGACAAGGTTGATTTATTTAAACTATATTATTGAGATATATCAAAAGACTAAGTATATCATCACACTCCAGGCCATTGGCAGGTAACCATGTTTGAGATTACAGGCACATTAACACCTTCAATATTGGAATTTATTTGGAATACCACTGGAATTCTGTTGGAACTTTATGCATTTGAACTTGTGATAAAACATCTTGGACTATTTGAGATTTAATTCACAACAATATAAATTATTTTTGAATTTTCAATTTGCATTCCTGGCAAATAAATTATTTGATGCATTTTTCAGAACTTTTTGGTTTTCTCTCTTTCGTTTGCTTAGTTTAAGACCATTAAGTTGTATTAGTCTCGCTGAATAAAGCACATCATATTTATTTTAGTTGCGCTGTTTCACATGCCAGAAGATCCTGTATAATAGCCTTTGGTTCATTATCTGTCCAGCATCAGTTTGTGACCACTACTTCCTAAATACATGGTGACCATCTTGAAAATCATGTACTCACAAGTCCTCTCAAGAGTAAAGCCATATTAAACCAGATGAATTTTTTTTCTTCTTGTCTGAGCATTAAAATTATTTGATACATTAATCAGTCTTATGTAAATACCATTTTGCTATGAATTCCATTCACACTATATGGTTAAGTATATCATTGCTGTGTAAAATAAATAGAAAACTGTCATCTGGTCATGGAAAATAAAGATGAAATATCTTTCATTAGTCCAAAAATGAGTTATTTCCCATTAGTCAAGTTCGAGGCTTATCTATCTTATTGATTGTGGGAGCCCCTGGTGGCCAAATGGACTAAAGCACTCACTTCCACTGATTACTAACATCTCACCTCTGTCCACATTGGATTGAGCCTCGGGCTCAGCCAGTGTGTGTATGCGAGAAAGCTGCCAGTAACTTCATTAGTGATCATGGTTCTTATTGGAGTTTTCCTGGGTTCTTCCTCCACCAGTTATAGTCTTTCTTGTGCTAAGAAATGGCATTTAATGCAGAACAACAAGAACTTTTTTATTGTATTTTTTATTAATTATCAGCCAGTGTTCTAAAATAAGCAATACATTTTCTTTGATTCTGTTCTTTTTAGATAATTGAAACACGAAGATCATAAGAATAATAATATTCAAACAATATTTTATTTCCTTTTCAGTCCTATCGTTGTGAGAGCCAAAATGGAATGTGCAGTGGAATATGAGAAGTTTAACACTTGTATGGAAAGAAACTTTTCCAAAACTGAAATGTGCCGACCTGAATACCAGATTTTCTCTGACTGTGTCTCAGATGTCCAGCAAAGACTAAAGGATAACGATGCAAGCTGATAAATTTTTCACTATTAGTATTGCGCTAATAACACGGTTTAGCCTTCCATTTTATTATTGAAAGGTATTTTAAGATTCTGAAATTTCCATAGTTTTGAAAAGTTGTCAGTTTTAAATGGCACAAATTTGCTTTTGCAGGAACTTCAAAGCATATTCATGGAATCATTTTCCACAATGGCGATTCAGAGAATGGAATACTTTGGATCCAGTTTTAAAAATTCAGAGCTTGACAATGTGAGTCCATGTGGTTGTGACTTCCGCATGCAAGAGTTGTGTTATGGTATGAAAATGCAGTCCAGAACATTTTGCATCGATTGGAGACTTATATTGTTTTAGCACAAACAGCAGGATGTGTTTTCTGTTATTGCAAACATAGCTGAATTAGCATGTTTGTTGTGTTAAAAACAACCAGTCTTATGAATTCAACCAGTCTTCTGAATTGGGAACAGACTGTTTATTAATGTCTGCGTCCAGGCTTTGCAATTACAAATTGTGTTGCATCCAGGCTTTGCAATTATCATTCATTATGAGGTCAAATCTCACAAGAATAAAAGTTTCATAAAAGAGAAGTTGCACCCAAAAAAATCCTGCATATTTATATAATGGTGTATGATAATTATAATAAAAATGCAACAAAACACATCACAGATTCTATTCCATAAACCTTTGTGACAGGAATTTAGAGGGGCCCAGAGTGGCTGAGTGGTCTAAAGTGCTGTTGTTGCAGGGTTTAATGCCATTTTCTGCACAAGATACTAGACTATACATGGCGGCCAGTATTAATGGTGAAGGAAGAACCCAGGAAAGACCACCAACCCCTGAGAAGCTAATGGCAAGCTTTCTTATATACCCACATTGTCTGAATCTGCGACTCGAACCCACACAGAGGTGAGATGGCAGTGATCTGTAATGGAGAGCGCTTTTGACCATTCGGCCATTTGGGGCCCCTGAATAGTTTTGAATCAAAACCCAATATGTAGATATATCTTTAGATTACTTAAACAGAAAACTGGCCCAGTGGTCATAACTTGGACTTTTGAATTAACTTTTAAACTGTAATGACTTGTGAATACAAAACTTGGAAAAACAATTAAGGTGGCAATATTTAAAAAAAATATAAATGTTATAAAATAACCAGCATTATGCAGTTTAATAATTGTTATATATAATAACATGTGAATACAAAACTAGGAGAAAAAAAATCAAGGTGGCAATATTTTACAGAAAACCTAATTGTTATAAAATACAAGTAAGATGCAGTATAAATGAATCGATTAGAAACTCAAACGTGTTCCCTGATTTGCTTATCAGGCTTACTGCTGGACTATTTTGTTTAGCATACCCTGATCAGCGCTGAATGTTCGATTTGTTGCACATAATATACGACTTATTATGACAGAATTCAGTTTGTAAGACACGTCTGTGTTAAGTATGGCTGACAATTTAGGTAAAAAAGCCTCAGGATCATAGAGATGGTTCTCAGTACTACTCCATATATGTACATGATGAAACAGTCTCAATGGTTCTCAGAACTACTCCATATATGTACATGATGAAACAGTCTCAATGATTCTCAGAACTACTCCATATATGTACATGATGAAACAGTCTCAATGGTTCTCAGTACTACTCCATATATGTACATGATGAAACAGTCTCAATGGTTCTCAGAACTACTCCATATATGTACATGATGAAACAGTCTCAATGGTTCTCAGAACTACTCCATATACGTACATGATGAAACAGTCTCAATGGTTCTCAGTACTACTCCATATACGTACATGATGAAACAGTCTCAATGGTTCTCAGTACTACTCCATATATGTACATGATGAAACAGTCTCAATGATTCTCAGAACTACTCCATATATGTACATGATGAAACAGAATCATTGATTCTCAGTACTACTCCATATATGTACATGATGAAACAGTCTCAATGATTCTCAGAACTACTCCATATATGTACAGTATGTTAATGCAACTGTTTGTACAGCCTGGACATGCACGTCAGTAAACACATACGAGCCATGTGTACATTTGTTTATGCAGATATCGATTTCATAATAATTTACTAAGTCATTTATGCATGTAATCTTTACAGGCCTAATTGTAATTGTGGATTTCAAACTCATCTTAGGGTGTGGACATCTTGATAGAATTGGATTTTTTTTTCTTCAAAATCTTGTTTCAGGGTTAAAGGTAATGACTAAGCATTTTGTTCTGCACATATCTTTTAATTATATTAACTAAGAAAACATTTTTGGAACAAATTTGGTTTGTTGTAAGTTTTCAAGAATATTCCAGGTGATTTCAATACTAAGTGCCAGTTAAAATGAACCATACAAGGGAGACATGTACAAATTCCTATTTTGCATGGGTAGCAGCCATCGTTTAAAAGAAACACTTTTTGCTGAACAATGTATTGGGATATATTTGTAACAATTTTCTTTGGGGCAGTAAAAAAGACATTTTTACAATTATAATGTTGATACTTTGCACTTTGCAATCTTCCCAGCATACAACTGTTCCAGGAATCATAAACTTATTAATACAAAATCTCAATTATGGTTTAATTTTGTTTCAGATTGTGAATATTTGTATCTGGTGATTATCAGATGAAGGCAGGGTGTGGTTTTATTTTTAGAAATGCTGCAAGATGTGGTTTGTGTTGCATATACAAATAAGGGAGGTAACACTGTAATAATACGTCTTGAGTGTTAACTTGGAAGCATTAGTTGTTTGTTTTTTTTATATTGTGTAACGCCATTTTTAAGCACAATATAGGCTATACATGGCGGCCAGTATTAATGGTGGAGGAAGAACCTGGAAAGAACCACCAACCCACGAGAAGCTGCTGGCAAGCTTTCTGACATAACTACATTAGCCGAATCTTAAACTCAAACCCACACAGACAGAGGTGAGATGGCAGTGATCCGTAACGGACAGCGCTTTAGGCCACTCGGGGCCCCTAGGAAGCATTAGGTATAGGAGCATTAATTCTATGAAAGTGATGTTTACATTGTAAAACCTCTTGCAATGGACAGGAAAGATATCACAAGTGTGCAATTTAACCAAGTTGCTTGTGCCAAGGGACACAGATGATAGTATATCTTGAAAGTATTAAGCGGTTTGGATTCAAACATTGAGGGAATGATTGTGTGTATATATATATATAGAAAAGATAGAAAAGAGTGATAGGAAGAAGAAACATATGCTGTTGATGTAATAATTAAATAAAGAATAAATTGTATTTACTTTTTGTTATGTTTGCTCTTCTTTTATTCATATTTACATCTTTACAATTTGTTTAAACAATTCCACTTTTTTTAGTTCATTACCATATTACAAACTTTATAAAAAAATAAAAGCTGTCACAATACACTACAATTTCATACATGCTTAAAAATTACCGATTTTCTTACTGTACATATTATTAGGAGACTAAAAGAATGGGTTAACAGTCAACTAAATATATACCCAATTTGATAATGGAATATTACTTATATTATTAGGGTGGTCCTCATTATGTGGAGACTTGTTCTGCCAACTGGTATGAAAACTCTGAAACTAGGTTTGTATTACTTCCAAAATCTGTACAGTGTAGATATGTGAATCTAAAACTTGGAATACCAAAATCCTGCTAACCCCAATTTATAACTGTTATTAAAGAAATATAACATTTCTTTACATACTTACATTTATCAGTATTTCTTAGTATTATTAAATACAAGTTTGAATCACTCTTTGACTAAAAATCTAGACAAATGCGACATCCAGACAAACCCAAAATGTGAAATTATAATAAATTATTATAAGTATGAAAAAAAACAATTTCAGTAATACATTTACCTGATCAAAATTTGTCGATGTTAAATTTCTAAAATTGTAAAAATCTAAATTTTATTACAATTCAGAATTTTGACTTTATGGTCCAATTTCTGTTTAAAGAGAAACAGATGATTATTGTCCATCTGAAATCTGGAGTGATTGGGCCCTATTTTTACACCTTCATTAACATCAATGTAATTCAATGGATTTGCGTACAAATGATTCCTTTCAGTGTCACATCCTTATGAATAAAGATTATGAGAAAGTAAGAAGAGAATATCAAAATTGTGTGGTTTGCTTTTGACAGGTGATATAGTGTTACATTTGTCGTAAGTCAACAATAGTTCCAGTACTAAAGCTTTGGAGTAGATTTTTGAGAAAAAAATTTTGGCTCTCAGATTCTAAATACTAAAAGCCATAGTATCAAAATGTTCAAATGAATCTGAGTTTGAGTCCCCACAAAAATCCAAAATGGAAGCCGATGGTATGTGCAGTAGTCAGTGAGGTACTGATGTATATGGTTATTTGTAGAACCACAGAAAATATTCCAGTGTTTGAATTCTGTAAATTTCAATAACCGTCTTATCCAAGAATTAATTCCATGCACAAGTATTTCCAGGGAAAAATAATCTCTTAGAATCCAAATTACTTGAAGAAACATTAAAATATAACTCAAACTGGTCACAAAAAAACAATGGTGTCTAAGTGTTTTAAAAGCCCAAATAAAATTATACCTCTTAACATCACTATTAAACCTGGATACTTCGAAGAAAAAAAATCCAGTAAAACCAGACTTGTGAAATTACACAGATATTCAAAATAATTGCTACATGTTTCAAAACAATGTAGAAGCTATTTACATCTAAAGCCACGTACTCAAGTAATCCTCAATTTCTTTCTATGAAAACCACAGTAAGAAAGATTTAATAAAAACACAAGTTGTTTACTCTATCTCGTAAATCAAGGCTAGGAACTAGGTCAGCTTTAGACACACAGTTCCCATATTAGGTTTTCAAAGAACTAAACTGAATTTCTGGAAAATATCAACTCCAGTAAATAAAATTACATCACAATAAAATGAAAGGGAATTAAAAAAAAATTATATCAAAAGAAAAAGATTTAATGCAATCAAATATAAAGTAAATAAAATATACATAACTGAAACCTGACCAAGAGGATCAGGAAATATAACCAGACACTGATAAACATTCAGTAAAGCATTGCCCATTATCCGGCTCAACCTCTCTTCTGCTGGTCAAAATGGTTTTATTGACCTGGATTGCTTGATAAATGGTTTCATGATGACAATCTTCGGAAGAACTCGTCTCACGACTTCACCGGTTTTTGTTGCCAAGGTATTGCATAGGCAAATGTGGTTGACACATTCCCGTGTCAGGAGTGAAGTGGTATCACTGGGACCATTGTCTCCTTGGTTCTCTTTTGCGCAGCATGACTTTTCTTCTCTGAATTACAGGTATTTGCTCATGCTCATTTTTCTACATGAAGCAAAAAGAATCATAGTATGAAACCAGGACAAGAAATTGGAGAAAAAAAACATGATAACAAAATTGTAAAACCTGGCAGGTATTATATTGTCTTACTATTCACATGTCATTTAAAACTAAAATTTCAACAACAGATGGTTACGTTGTGTATGTACAAGATCAGGCCTTTAATGGACTGATCAGGTACACATGCAAAGGTCTTTTTTTATCAGCAAGGCCATAGCAATATTAACTTAGATTAATTATTCTTTTTTCTATCAAAGCTCAGTCTCAAGTTGAAAGGCTGCTTGATCAAGTGAAAATGTTTTTCATATTACATGTGAAAGCAATTTTGTTCAGGTCTTGAATAATGGCCTGACCATTTATTTTTCGTGACGGTTGAAATATCTCTTAGAAGACAATAACTGGGTTCTAAATGGATATTTAAAAAATACTCCTTATATCAAAACTTGTACTAATGAGATTTGATAACCAAACTCCATCTTGCTTATCTGCCAAGTTTTCAATAAAACAGGATGATAAAATTTGTGTTGAATTTAAAACTTGTTGCCAGTAGTTTGTAAATATTTTACTAAGGACTTTTAAAGGACACCATTCAAGCTTGTCATATATGTCTATACTGGTAGACAGGTTTTATACCCAAAACTTCTTAAGAAATCAGTTATGATCATTTTTCGATATCATTTCCACAATGAAGAACTCTTTCACAGAACCATATGCGAATATTGGCAAAACCATAAATTTAAATAAAGAGAACCTGTTATTGATTTTCATACAAGATTTACAGTGCTAACAGAGTGAATGATTACAACATATCTAGAGTACTAAAACATTTACAAATGGGGATCGTTTCCATAAATCATACATTGAGAAATTGTCACAGAATCACAATGCCATTAACAGTAAAATTTTTATTTGCGGTTCATCTGATTTTTCCCAGGGATGAGTCATACTCTCTATATATACTATTGAGAAGAATACATATTATATTAACCATTAACTATTTAGCGTACATGTTGATCAAGGCATTGCTATCCGACAAAACATTTTAAAAACTTTCTGCTTTGTCCTATCCCTGATTGAGTATACTTTATTACTATGGAGGGCCAATCAAATTATTATTTCACCCCCACATCCAGAACAAGTATTTTCAGATAATTCACTTGTGGTGCCTACCTTTTAATTCGTCTCAAAATTATGATCTCCTCTTCTGATTCAAATTGATACACGCACTTTAATCCACAGAAGAAAGGAAAGAAATAACACAAAATATATTTCTAAAAAGTGAAATTTTTTCACTATTTTATTGTTTGTGTATTTCATATACACTATCTGTACTTCCAACGGCTGGAATGGAAGCGTTCAGACTTTCTTCTGTTGATACTCATCAACTCTACATATTTGGAGGTTTGAGTTTTAGGTAACACCCTATTTATATCTAAAGATGTCTATTTAGTGTAAGGTTTCCCTGTCCACCCATTTCTGTTCAATTTTTTTGTGGGTTTTTTTTAAATCAAAATTTAATAACTTTTTGCCAGGGTTATTCTTTGTTTTTTTCATCATATCTGTTGAGTTACATTTTCCCGAAAAGACGTAACGAATCGTACTCCCTACCCTCATCCAGAGCTAACTAAGTATTGCACTCACTGCCTGAGCTTGCAGCAAGTTCTGGTTTCCTTCTCCGTTAGTCTTGAAATAGGATTGTACTCCCTCCCCACAGGACTAGCTAGTCCTAGGAGTGGTTTCCTTTCTTTTAGTCCCTTTAGTTTAGGTTGCCTACTTTGTTAAATTTTTAATTGTAATTTGTATGTGTATGTTTAAAGTTAGAAGTCAGTTCCTTATTTGATGGCTAATTTCATTTTGTTTTTTTTTTTAAATTTGTTGTTGCTTTTTGTGTTTCTTTAAGTTTTAGTTGAATTATTTCTATGCCGTGGCATAGTGTTAATTTGACCAAGGTTGTACTTAGAAGCAACTTCCATCTATTTCTTGAGATGAAATTTTCCTCGATCATAGGTACTTCCAACCCGAATTCTCAGTACTCGTATTTCCCAATACTCTAGATTTCAGTTGAAGGTATTAAAGCTAAAGATTTCGTTTAGTCATAGCTTCATCTATTTCTATGAAAACTTTTGCACGATTATAGAGACTTCAGTTTGCACCCAACACATCCATCTCTAGTTCTCAGTACTCAGATTTCCTATTACTCTAAATTTCAGTTAAAAGGTATTCTAGAATTATTAAAAGTATTTAAGTAATTTGTCTGTCAGTGTTTTCGTTTAGTCATAACTCCATCTTTTCCTAGGACTTTTTTCTCCATGATTGTAGAGATTTCAGCACCAGCCCAAACACATCCTTCTCTAGTTCTCAGTACTCATGTTTCCTATTACTTTAGATTTCAGTCAACGGTATTCTAAAGATTTATTTAAGTGTAATTAAGTTATTTGTATGCCGTGGCATAATGTTATTGACCTCAGGTATCAATCGTCAGGTTTTCTAATTTTTTTTTTAATTTAGTGTAAATACTTATTAAAATTAGGTATGCCGCGAAACGTGTTTTTTTTTAACTAGCCACTGGGGCTTTCCAGCTATCCGTGGTCTGTATTCCTTTTGTTCAAATTCTGAGGTGTAGTATTTGCTGTTTTTATTTTAGTTAATATAGTTCATTTTTAAAGTTAAGTGATTGTTAAGGCAAATCGAATTACATCTCTTCGCAAAAGCATTATTTCGTTATTTTAAAAGTGGAGTAGATGTTTAGGCAAATCAAATTACATCTCTTCCCACTCTGCATTGTTCGTGTATAGTTTTCATATCATTTGTGTTTGTTTTTTTCTAAGGTAGTTATTTCTAAAAAAATTTTAGTTCCTTAAGTAATTTATTGTTTTAATGTTAAGTGGATTTTAAAGTGGATCAAATTGTATTTCTTCCATTCTATCTTAAAAATTTAGTTATCTGTCATAGTCATGCCAAAACCTGTTTTATGTAAACGGTTATTTCCTTTACAATTTCCTTCTGTCATAATGTCTATTAGTCATGACAAATTTTATGACTTTGATGGTTGTTGATATGCCGTTTATGCGGTTGCATACGGTAGTATGTGTGTGGTTTGAAGAATATGATAAATCTGGGTCAGCCATGATCACGTGGTCACATCATGTAGATTGTCGAGCCGGTTCTGGCCAGTTTCTTTGCAGTCTGTTAAAGGTCTATTAGTGCACTCACACAACCATCGTTTATATTATAAATTTGAACTTCAGGAAGCGATTTTTATAGGTAATATGTCATATACCTCATCAATAATGCAAATAATGACCACAGAACATTGATTTTTTTTAATCGTTCTTGACAAAACGCTCCTAGCTGATATCGCGCTCGGTATTTCCCTAAGAAAGCAAAAGTGACGCGATTTAGGGAACACTGCTTTCCAATTGATTTGATTTCAACGAGTGTATCCGTGTGTGAAAAATGGTAAAAAGGTGTATTGTTGGAGGTTGTAGTAATACAGCACGAGAAAGAGTGAGTTTGCACTCATTTCCTACTAATCCTGTTTCACGGAAACAATGGATTAAGCAGATACGAACGACAGGAAAAGACTGGACTGAGCCGACTAGTGACAGGCGAGATAGTCAAGTTGTCTGTAGTGACCACTTCAGAGAAGACGATTTCGATCCCACCTCTAAACTGAAACAGTCATTTTGGATTAAATACCATTACACGACTCATACCAAATGCAGTTCCATATGTATTTTCTCACCATATAACACAGAGTGCATGCACACCAGATCAACATAAATCAAGGGTTACGGCAGGCCTAACAATAGACCAGCTAATTAAGTTGGTCTCTCCGCCAAGTCAAAATAAAAAAAAGGCTTAGAGACCAACTTAGCTGGTCTAGCCTAACAGCACGTATCCCGAGAGGAGCTTTTCAAAAGCAATAGCAAGCAAAGATAAATAAATGTTTATTGATTTTGGCATGCTTTATTATTTGTTGTCAACCCTACACTCTTGCCACAAATATACCTAGCTTGCGAGCGATTAATGCGAGAGGGTTTTTAGTGGGAGTGTGTTTACAAATCGTAATAGGTAGGTCCAATCTTAGACCAGCTAACTTGGTCTCTTAGCCTTTTTTTATATTTTGAATTGACGGCTCAGAGCCGTCAATTCAAAATATAAAAAAAGGGCTTAGAGACAAAGTTAGCTGGTCTAGGTACACCCTTACCCCCAAAATTATGAAACCTGCTTTATTAACGTGTGTGTGTGTGTGTGTGCACGTGCGCAATGGTGCAAAATCTAAATCCATGGTGTGTGTGTGTGTATATATATATATATATATATATATATATATATATATATATATATATATATTACCCCCCCCCCACATTGTTCGGACCTTTGCCTAGAAAAATTGTGGATGCTGTAGCCTCTTTCCTGTCTGTTGCTGTTTTCAACAATAATAATAGTGTTTTATCACAAGTGTTCATCTCATACTTAAATGGTGTGAATAGTTGGTGTATTGATTGTTTTTAATTGTAAGGACTAATTAGTTCTGAGGATCTGGGAGTATATTACCTTCCTTGCTTAGTATACATTATTATGTCAGTGGATCTTGCTTTAGGTTAGTCCCTACCTGTAAGACAGTTGTTACGTGCTTAGGCTCGAATAAACAGTAGCATAGAAAGAGTTAAAATAACAAGCTTGTAAAAACTTAATAAACTTTTTACTGAGCACAAATATTTTCCAGAAAAGAAAAATAAACTTATGGTTTTAAGCTTAATCAATTCCAAAATTAATCCAAAAATAATTCAAAATATAATCCAATAGTGAAATTGCAAAAGTCCTGGTAATAAAATGTCCTAATAATTCCCAGTTTGAATCTTAGTGAAGCATCCAAGATGGAAGACAATGTCAAGTGATGAAGTCAGATCTGGTCTTATGAAATTCAATGAGCACAATTGTTTTCCAGATAAATAACAAAATAAATCCTCTTGATCCAAAAGAATTGAAATAATTTCCAGTACAAGGTAATTTAAAATAACTAAAAACAACACAACTTAATATTCTAACAGCCCAACTTCTATACTAAATAGTTCACACCAAAACATAATTTATATACCTGTTTTTACGTAAACAAGGAAGGGGTCACATAATCTTCTAGAATCTTTAGAACAAATTTACATTCAAAAAATCTCATGCACACCGTATAACCCAGATGAGAATCAGTTATTTTTACTATCACGAACTAAAAATAGAAAGATGTTTATAACAAAGCTCCATAATGTCCTTGGAATCAGCCAATCATTTTAAAAGTTTGTTTACAAACTCTGAAGCAAGGTCAGAAATGAGGTCAACATCTGGTGTTTTTTTGTAGAGTACAGGTCATCTCACTTTTTAAAAAAAATGTCTCCCAATGAATGAATCTTAAACTTAAAATATCGAATTTGAATCTGACAAACAAACAATTAAAACAAAAATAAATGACTTAAATCAAATAAACGTAACACGTAGCACATGTTGATTTTGTGTAGGTGCTATGTCTTATGAGCCAAATAATGGCCTTGTGTAGTCTGTTCCGATGTCGTTGACATCGGAACGAGTAGTCAAAAGTTTCAGGAATATTGCACATACTTGACAACCTATATTGACACTCTTCCACTAATTTATGTTTAATTAATATACTTACTATGCTGTTTTTATCCTGATGGAATCAATATCTGACACTTGCAAACGGACACATTTTCTTGTTCAGTTGACATACATTTTAATTTGTTGAAATGGGACAGTAGTTGAGGTATGCAAAAGTATGTTCAAGTAGGTTCCAATCGGAAAATATTTATTGAACGAAACGAAATGTTGCTTGCTGTTCAAATACTTGATACTTTCGTTTCGTTAAAATAAAACGGCCTTATTGAATCCTACTTCGGCATTCCTCAGCCCCCATCGCATTGCAACCAATTGAAATGCGTGTCAGAGGAACATAAAAATGCATTCATTTGCTAGTTTCAGATTTTGAGTCGATTAGGATCAAAACAAAGTAAGTCTATGAATAACTCTGAATGTTGATATTTATTGCCAATTATGTGATAATCATGAAAATTTCTCCTCTTATTCTCCTGTCAGTAGAGTTCAAAACACACTACACAGCACTGTTCGTTAGGCAGTAAGACCCCGACGCCCTAAACATGAATATCAGCGTTGGGTCTTATAGGTAGGACTAGTTTTTGGTCTGATTCACACACACAACCCATTGATTGCAGATGTAATATCAATGTTTGTTCCATGTGATAAGTATATTATTATTATTAATATTATTATTATGCAGATTGTGATCAGAATCATACAAGGTAATATAAGAAGTATGCTTTAATATTGTTTATGATGTAAACTTCTAATGCTGCTTGATTAACTTGTATCGTTTTGTTACATGTTGAAAGAGATTTCTCAAAACCAGCATCCAGAAGACACTGTACAAGAGAAAACCCAAACTACACCAATCACACAGTCAACAGTAGATGGTGCAACATATCCTGGTTTGCATACTGATGTCACAGAGAACTTTCCATGCATTTCCTGTGTTAAAAAATGGTTGGTATAGCTTAATATGAATTCATATGACCTCATGTGTGATAGCCTACTAGTAAATCAATAAAGAGATGTTATTTATTGTGGGAAAGCTATGCAATGTGTTGGTTATATGTCAAACATTATGACCAGTTAAGAGATCCAAGAGAAATCAAGCATTAGTGAGAGGAAAACAAATTGATTTTGTAATAATAATACACATATAACTCATTTGTTATAATCTCACCATTAAAAGTCAACAAGCAAATGACACATGTAACAATAGATTAACTAAGTTCAGTATGATAGTGTAAGCAATTGTCTCTGTATACCATACACTTGTCCACTTTGTGTTGCTGAGCAATATTACACTGGTATTGATAAGCATATTCATGAGTTACTCAACTGTGTGAAAACCATGATAATCAGAACGCACATGTATGATATTTCTCATATTATATTTAGACAGTTTTGATGAACCGGACACAGACCTTGATACTGATGCTCATGATATTGAAGATGAGTGTTCCATGATAAGGAAGTCCGATGATTCAAGCTACAAACCAGATGAGAGTGACCGTATGGATTCAAGCTTCAACTCAAATACCTCTGGAAAAGGGTAATGTAAATTGCATAACTTCAGCATGTATGAACCTATTACTGATTTGATAGTGCAATTAAATTCATATATTGCTATTCATGGCCTCTAGAATTAAGCATGTTTCCAGTCTTACACATCCCATTTGCACACAAAGTATACCGGTAAGTCCTTGTAATGAGTGTAGCTAACACTTTCACTTGGGAAGTTCCACCTGATTGCATACACTAAAAATGATGGCAAAGCAGCTTGATTTATTTTATATTAATCAAAACAAAGTCCTGGATTGTAATCAAAATAAAGTTGGTGCAGATTTATTTTTCTAGCACATATTCAAAGTCATATAATGTGACAAAATAATTATACAGTCAAATATTAGTTATGTTTGTTAAAATGAATACCATTTTAACTTTTATTACTACATTATTTACAAATTTCAGAATACAGTGGGACCCCGCTATAACCCGCCCCGCTATAACCCGAATTCGGATATAACCCGGTCGTGGCATGGCTCCCGAAATTTCGGGTAATTTATTACAGGCATTTTTCTCAAAGACCAAAAAAAAAAAAATTAAGTATGAAAAAAAAGATTAAGAGTTTAATTATCATACTCATATTCGTCTAAACAGTGCGAAAAAGAACGTGTAGAAAATGTATTATCAAATTTCTTCTAGTTTTGTGCCAAAATAAACGTCGGAAATACGAACCAATTGCTGGGCCTACTGAGAACTTTGATCTTTGTTTATTGTTGAAAAATTACAGCTCATAAGTGTCAATATTATAATTACTGATTCCTGAGTAATGAAGCCATCATGTCTACTTTGTGTTTGTCTTGAATGCATTCCGAATACAATCGTTGCTCAAAATAATCTCCGATATATGTTCTCTTAATTTCATACACAACTAAGCAACAGCCAATGCGGTGGTTGATAAAAGATTCTCACCAGAATGTATAAATCAATTAATTTAAGTACATTGTTTATCATCAAAGTGAACTGCCGAGCTAAACAGTGACATAAGTCAGTGGTTAAGCCAGTTCTGCCTGCTGTATTTATTAGAGTACATCAAAAGAACATGACGCAATAACTGGGCGGCAAGTTCAAAGGACTTTGACTAGCAGCTTGGGTGGGAAACTGTGCTGAAATTTACAATGACTGAATTCAGAGACATAGAGATCCTGAGATGTACATGTAGTTATTATAAGAATACACTTTAGCTTCCATTATTTAATCTATGGACATGTACTATTTCATCATTCATTACGTACACCCGTTACGTAATTTTTTTCTTTTTTTCCTTTTCATTGAATTCAGTCACATAATGAATGATCTGTGACAAAATTATTAAATATTTTACATCCGTGTGTGGATATTTTCGATGGAAATATTTGTATTATGGATTCAATGTATGTTACAAGATTCGTTGGTAAGTACACGGTGTTGATACTCTTTTCATGCAATAGATTATACATGTATACATAAATTAGACACGTGTATGTATCAATGCATGGTTCTCTGAATAAAGTAATATATTATATCTGCAATTTCTGTTACCACAGCAAATGTTTTTCTCATTTAATATATATTGATCAAAAATGGTAATTGTGCCATGCATTTTCGCACCCGTCTGGTTGCTTATAACACGGTTCGGTTCATAGCCCGGTCGGATTCTATGGCTCCCAACTACCGTGTTATAGCGGGGTCCCACTGTATGTTGAAAGGTTGATGGCATCACTGGAGAAAAAGGTCAGGAAACCAGTCAGTTATGTCGCCATCTTTATGCAGCAAATCCCTGAGGCTGGACAAGTCGATGGCTGTCTGCATGATAACTACAAGTGCTTGAAATCTGTGTAGTTATCACCTTCACTTGAGAACTTCTGCGTGATTGCATCTACTGCACAGGATGGCAAAGCAACTCTAATTTCACGGCCAAGATATCCACAGCACCATCTTACCAGCTGCCTGTACGACTGAAAATATAATATGCAACATATTTTAGACTTGAATAAAGTTATATTGTGTCACCTATTCTTGTCTGAACTGATTTATTTCAAGTTTTCTGAGTCAAGGCCTTAAGCATAAAATTAGATTTTAATACAACCAATGGTAGGAAGCTCAATGAATCTTAAGTGAATAGGAACATACAACAATATATTTTAAATATCATAGTGCAGAGTCTGTTCAAGAAATGGAAGTGTTTTTCGAATGAAGTTAGCTTTTTGTGATAATTTCCAGTATAACAGACAAATGATGCTAGCTAGGATTATTCTTGAAAGTTTGGGGTGAAAACTCCACATAAGAAAAATGTCAAATTTTCTCAATGAAGGAGGGATTTCATGCATTTATGAATGACTTTGTTTTATACTTATGGTTATGCAGCATCCACACTCTTCAACTGTTTCTTTACTGCTGCAATTTCCACACGCTCACCTGAATAAATCAATATACCGTATTTTCGCGTATATAAGACGTGTCTTGTACAAAATTTTACGTAACCTGCACCCAGAGTGCGTCTTATATTAATGGGCGTAAGTATTTTTTAACACGAACGAACGGTACATTGTCTGGTATTGAAGGACAATTATTAATAATTCGAGCCCTCAGTTTGATAGCTATCGTTGAAACGGCACGGTTACTGTCACGTTGCGAATGCACCCAGTTGGCTAGAACTTCTTCCAAGTTCGGCCATCTTGCCTTTCTACCTCTACGAGCTCATTTCCTTGGATTCATATTCTTAATCTCCTCTTCCTCCAACCTCCAATCACATATATTTTTCTCACTGCAGCTAAATTCTCCAGCAGCTCTGTTGCCACGCTCCTTGGCAAACTTGATGATGTCTAATTTAGTGTCAGCCGTATATGATTTTCCCTTCGGCATTGTGACAATTTTATAAATTTTAAAAATGCTAAGCAAATTGATCACTCATTTATATATAACAAGAGACTGTTCCCACGTTTATATATGCTAACCGCATACATCGGGTGTTTATTGGTCTATGTACTAATCCCACCCGCTGAAGACTTGGCCAAGTGGATCAATGAAGCCGCCTTTACATCCGGCGTTTATTGTTCTAGAATCTAGGTACCAGGTACTAAACCCATCGGCTATTGGCTTTTGATCTCAACTAAAAATGGTAATGAAGCCTTGTTTACATCCGACGGGTGATGGAACATTGGACAAAGTTTCATTTATGATAAAAGAAAGGTAACCACTGGAGATAAATTTCTCAGTTCGGCAGATGGCTAGGCCGAGTGCGTCTTATATTTGTGGGCGTCTTATTTAAATATTTTTTACACAAATCGTCAAAACCAGCGTGTTATATATGGGTGCGACTTATAATTATGTGCGTCTTAAATGCCTGAAAATACGGTACATGATAAATATGCTCTATCATAATATATATATATATATATATATATATATATATATATATATACATGTATATATATATATGTATGTGTGTGTGTGTATGTATATATATATATATGTATAGTATGTATGCTGTATCAATGATATACCACGAGATGTATAAATTTTTCATTAAAAGGAAACGAGGCTTTTTCATTTTATATGGGAGATAAAACTGACGGCCACAAACAGCGCACTTTAGGGGAGTGAACTCTTCACAACCCCTCGCATGTATGTACGCTCAAAAATGAAGTTCTGTAGTTATTCATAATTTCCCGTACACTTCATTCATATTAATTTATATATGTTTACTTTAGCAATATTAATGAAATGAAAACACAAGGCTGATAGTTAACATTCAAAATATTTTTAATAATGTGCATGCAAACATTTAATTTGCAGTGTTCGATGCCAAGAACAGTAACAGTGCAGCCATTTTCATCGATAGCAACCGTACGATTCGAGCCGGAAATGTCAAAATAATGAAGGAACAATAGGTAACTAAACAATTTAACCTTAACCACATTTCATTGATATCGTTAATGTCCATATTTCGCTATTTCTACTGACTGTCAGTGTCACTTTCAATAATTCTCCTACGTTTCCGCTGTGTGGGCCCTGTTTGAGAATTCGCCTGTTGAAAGTTGACCCAGTTAGGGATCTCGTTCATAACAAACATATTTTGTACGGTGATGTTTGATCCGTAGAATGGGTTGCTGATAATCTTATTCTGCTGAATATTACACGTTTGGGAACTTGATATACTGCAGTCTGCAGCTGTGTAACTGGAAATTTCTTTGTTGTGGGGGTGGGGGTTAACATCATGATTACTTGGGTGGCCGGTGTTGCTCAGGTAATTGGAGTACGTCTGTTGTTGTTTTTCACTAATGTTTGAGTAGCTGTTTATAGACTACACGTTTTTGTGGCCAGAAATTTGCATGATATCAGTTGGGGGAATGTTTTTGTCTCTTAACTTCTGAATTAAGTACTTGCGGCTACTTGTGTTTGTTAATTTCTTTCTTTCTGTAATATTTGCCTTCTCTTTCATTTTTTTCATGATGCTTCCAAGTTTGTTAATTCCAACGACTTGTTTCCTAAACCTTTTTGGGTTTGTCGCTGAGATTGGCATAGTGTTGGGCTTAATATAGAAAGGATCTTCATGTTGACAAAAGTCTGCTGGTCTTAGCTCAGCATACCGTTTGTAGATAGCAAGTGGATCTCTCTCTTTGTTGTTTTTGTTTTCATACATCATAGGATTAATATCCCTGATGTCCTTCACATTGTCTCCAGTTCTTGTTTTTGTCTGCCTTTCATTGAGTTCAAGATATGCCAGGCCATTCACATCTTTCTTTAGTGTAACATCCCCCTATTTCAAATTGTAATGTTCAGTCACTCCCCTCAAACCAAAATGTACAGAGTTGTTAAACCACAATGTGTTAACAATGGCTTCAGGTGTTTCCATCCCCATTAGCTTATTACTATACAAGGCATTTATTGCTTCATCTGTGATCGGTTGACTCCGATTGGGTTTATTTCCTTTTCCTTTAGATTTTAAATCTTTTTGCTTAGCCCGAAGAGCTTCCCTTGTTAATGCAAAATTTGTGTCTGTTCCTCTCATGATTGTACTTGCATATTTCTTGATTTTAAGGTGGCGATCGATGGAGCTGATGATGCTTCTTAAGCTGTTCGGTTCAAACTCAGATCCATCTTTTCTCCTAACACTGAGTATAAAACAAACCAGGTGCTGATCCAATTCAGATGGGTTTATCTTGTCTAACTTTCTGAATTTATTTTTTGACTGCAAGAATTCTGTCACTAGCCTTGCATCAAAAAGTGTCTTTTTTAAAGTGTTGCATTCTGATTACTTTCTATAAAGTTTAGTATATCATCAGGCTCATGGTGTACAAATCTGTCTTCCCTAACACAATGATCATTTTCATTTACAAATGTCTCAGCCATGTTTCTATCAAACTCTCCAATTAACTCACAGTTTAGTAGATTAAATGTTGCTTCTTGATCTTGCTCCGTATCTGATGTCATTGTTTTCTTTTTTCCACAGAGTTGCAGTGTTTGATTTTTGCCAGAGGGAGAGACTTGAAACAGCAGTGTTGACAGAGATGACAGCAGACGACACAGGACGGAGCTCAATAATATTTATTTCCTGAATTGAGTATTGTTGGGATTTTTTTTATATAAAAATGTTAGTTTCTATAAAATATTTTACAAGAAAATCATTATTTTGTTATTTTTTCCTTTTTAAATGTAATATTATAAGAAATTCATATCCATGTTTTGAGAGTATAATAGCTATGAAAACATCTTCATTATGCGTATTCATACGCCATGGGCAAATCACAATTTGATATACCAATACTATTAGTATATCAAATTGCTTTATACCAACACTTCAAAGGCCATGTTATTTTTAATGTATATATATATATATATATATATATATATATATATATATTTATATATATATGTGTGTGTGTGTGTGTGTGTGTTTCTGTGTGTTTGTGTTTCTGTGTGTATTTATGTGTGTGATAAATGGTAAGAATTTTGGGTACTTTTTGTACCACAATATTGAAATGCACATCTCGTCATAAATGTATTATATTTATCTCATTGTTAGTTTCCCCACAAATATTAATGCATTATTTGCCACTTTCCTAAACCGACATGGAAAAAAAAACATTAAAGAAAGAATACTATATTAGTATTAATTGCAATAATAATAATAATAGTAATTACCAGAATGTAGAGCCCAAATGCTGCTCAGCTTGATCATGGAATTTTTGCTTCGGGGCCTTGATTCTCGTCTCGATCGGAATGAAATTGTAACGGCCTCACTTCATAACGAGTAGAATCTTCTTCAGATTCAAGGAGTTGGCCATCTTCAAGGGGTTCACCTTCCTCAAACGACGAAACTGAGCATGTCAAATTTGACATAAATTCGCTAGTATCATCCTTATCAGCCATAATCACCACATACACTAAACTTGAGAGTCTTCCCCAATGCGCGTCGCTTCCGGAAATCTGAATTTTCCACCGGATGTGTACAAATATTTCCGGAGCGTTTTTCATAAAACATCGATTTATGCTCAAAAATAATAATTTTTTCCTCAATGAGTAAAAACCTAGATCAAAAATGTACATTTCTGAGTTATTCAGCGAAAAACGAACATTTTAATGTATAACGTGTTTTTGACGCTAGTAGACCTTTAATGCAAATTTTCCTACGCTGTATTTATATTGGAGATCTTTTATGTTTTATCAGCAATTTAAATCCATTAATGAAATATAGTTAATTAGTCAAATAACACACTGTGTAGCATAAAAGCTCATGTTATTTCCAGTTTTATCCACAAATTAAGTTCATTAATAAAAATAAACAGTTACGCTGTATTAATATCGTATTTCCACAATTTAAGTCTATTAATTGTCCACACATATTAATTCCAGTGTAAGTAAAATCCATTGTTCTATATTAAATCCATAGTCCAATATTCATAAACATAATCCATTGTAATGATCCAGTATAGGTAAAATCCATTGTTCTATATTAAATCCATAATCCGATAATCATAGTCCATTATAGTTTTCCAGTTTAAGTAAATATCCATTTTGAAAAGGCACCACTCTTTTCGTAATTGTTGTGTTCCATTGTTCCATGTCTGTAGTCCATTTGTATTTCCAGGTTTTTTTTCTTTGTAGTTTCTTCCCTCCTGTTGATTTTCTCCCAGTCCTTAACGTCTACTCTCAAGACTTGCTCAATTTACAGAATGGTCTCTTATCCAATGTCTGTTCATAGAATTAATTCAACCTCTTCTCGGAAGAAGATTCTATTTCTGAAATATGGAAATGTCTGGCTAATTTTGGGGTTCGTAAAACCCATTGTATATTTTGGGACTGTAAAGATAAGTTATATATCTGTCCTATTTTGTTTGCATAATTTCACTATGAGCGAATTCATTTTATTGCCTGGGTTAAATTCGGTATTGTTTGCTAGCCAAGTAAACTATATCAATCTCTCCATTGTTTAGTTACTGTGACTCATTCAACTCTTATGTTCACATCTTATGTTTCTTTTGTAGAGTAATATGTTAGTATTTTTTCATTACCACATTTATGTATTCTTAAGTTAATTAATACAATATTTGGATTAAATGTACACGCACGTATTCATGCTCATTCAAGTCATTCATTATTAAACATTGTATTTATATCATCGTCAAAAGTGTTCAGTTGTGAATCCAGGAATCCCACCCAGTTATCTTGTTACAGTAAATTTTCTGAAACATTTCCCTCTTTTCAATTTTTGAAAATGTATTGGGATAGGGGTGCAGAACACTAATCGGTCAGGCATGAAAAGGTACACTGAAATGTGAATCCATGTAAATTAGTGGTGGTAGGAATTTAATTAAATTTAGAGCATGTTATTCTTAATGAAGAAGTGTTCTTATTACAGTAGAACGTGTCTTGAAAGACCACCCCTTCTGCCAAAACATAATGGTCTCTCATGACAGGTGGTCTCTCATAACAGGTCATAACACTATATAATCAATAAATCTGTACATGGAGAACCTGGTCTCTCAAGACAGGTGGTCTCACATAGCAATGGTCTCTCAATACAGGTTTTACTGTATTCTTTAATTATTATATTTTACATGTTCACTGCTGACATTATAATTTAATGACAACGTTTACAATTTAATAAGTCCACTATGGAAAATGTTATGTTGTCAAATTGTCATTTCTTGATTCTTCATGAAAAGAAAAGTAAACAATACACAAGAAACCCCAATAAAACAACAAAACAAGTCCACACCATTGCCAATGAACCATTTTATGACCTCCACACCCAATTCTACTTGCATGATTAGAATCTGCAAGAAAATATCAATATAAATTTAAAAATTATCAATACAATTATGATATCACAAATCTTGATAAAGGCTCCATAATAAATTAAGGTTCCCTTCTTCCCGATAATTTTTTTTTTCTTCCCAGCGTGACAATGGTAAAATATTTGCTCACCTGGAGCATCCAGTTCCATTACTAACTTGGGCCACCAGATGTCTCTCCTCTTGGAATCCCGGGCATCAATATAGTGTAGAACACTCAGGTAGTCAGGTATTTCACAGTCCTCTAATAATACTGGGACAACAAATGCTTTTCCTTTGCTAAAACCTCGACTCAATGCCATTTGAATTTCATGTACAACAAAAGAACTCTGAAAAGCTTTCCTGGTCATAACTATAACAGTTTTGTATGCCTTTTTCATGCTGTCACTGACAAACTGTAATAATGAAGTTCCAGGAGTATTGTCTCGATCGTACTCACAGCAAACAAATCCAAAGTCTGTTTCTAGTGTGTGTACAGTTTTTCGTACCCACTCTATATCTAAGTTAGCGTAACAGAAAAAGACGTGGTATTTTGTTCCTGATGGCAAAACTCTTTTCCGTAACGATGCATGGAATTCATTGGATTTAGTCAGATCTGATTCACACAAATGTATTTGTCCAGTATGATCTGTCATTTCCTACAAAGACAAATTAAAGTAATAATATTCTATAAACTAACATTATAAAAAAAAATATTCCATACACTATCATTATAGAGAAAAATATTCCATACACTATCATTATAGAGAAAAATACTCCATACACTATCATTATAGAAAAAAATATTCCATACACTATCTTTATAGAGAAAAATATTCCATACACTACCATTATACTGAAAAATATTCCATACATTATCATTATACAGAAAAATATTCCATACACTATCATTATACAGAAAAATATTCCATACACTATCATTATAGAGAAAAATATTCCATACACTAACATTATACAGAAAAATATTCCGTACACTATCATTATACAGAAAAATATTCTGTACACTAACATTATACAGAAATATATTCCATATACTATCATTATACAGAGGAGTGGTTTGTGACCATCAAAACAATCACATACCAAAGATAATCAAACATGGTCTACTCATTAGCTAAACTGTATCAGAAACAAACAATAAGTAAGATATTAAATTGCTTTAAAAGTAAACTAGATGATGTTGAATTGGGTAAATTTATATACATTTCAAGGCAATGTCGTGGAAATTCACTTACAGACCAGTATATTATTACAATACTGAGATGAATAGATTATCTGACTTGTTAAGCTGTTTTCTACCAAAGAATGTGGATGCGTTTGATCCAGTTATCTTAATTATCCAGTTATCTTAATATGGGCTTAAGAAAGTAACAGCTGAACTTCCAATCTGTGTCAAATAGTCATTCTTCGAAGGGAAAAGTTATATATAACGTAGTTCAGAGAGTCTGACAAAGCTTATGACTGGCTGAGTTAAATTAAGATGTACACCTTGGAAGTAATGTGAATACCTTGATCAAAATTCTTTATCCCATTTCTGATAGAAGGTTGGCTTCGAGGAAGCTGAGAAAAGAGTAGGGCTTTCCTCATTAAACAAGAAAGGGACCAGGTGTCTGCCTTGAGAGAAAGACAGGGTTTAGTGCTGGATGCACTAGTTCTAAAGTTAACAGCATTAAGGTATGCAAATTTAATTTCACGTAAGATTATAATTTGTTAAATTCTTGCTTCATGCAAATATGTTTGATGTTACTAGGTTCCAAATTATGTATCGTTTATTAAATTTCATGGAAATATCTTGATGCTAGAGTTGTTATGCAATTTATCTTTTAATTTTACACTTAGTTAATATGCAGCATTGATTGCATATGATCCATATGTTCATATGTGCAAGATTTATAGGGTTATATGAATAAATATGAAATAATTTCCTTTGTCTGTTAGGACGATACTGATTATCATGAGTTAACAATATTATGCCTATTATATTTCCTTCTGTAATGTTTAAACAATCAGAAGTGAGTAAGGATCTGTGAATTCTATGCAATAGTAATCGAACATGTAGATAATGGTACATTTTTTATAGAGAGCTCACGTGGTAATTTATGGCAAGCTAGAATGTTCTGAGTAATGTAAGTGAAGGAAGCTCTAGATGTCTAGCAGATTTTTTGGAGGTTCTTCTGTAAGTTGTGCCCTCGCTTATAGTGTAGACTATGTTTTCATACCCCGATGTGAAGAGTTATTGAGGGGGAGGTGTATGCATAAACTCATAAACTCTTCCATGTACAATTTTTTCTTTTGACAAACAGTTGAAAGAATAAGGGACAGAAGAGATAAAAGTATAAATTTTTATATTCAATTAATATTATTATTATTATTACCTACTAATTCACAACTAATTATGGTCATATATAGTATGTTACATGTAAAGATTCTCTTAAAGCCCCGATGCCACCAATAAAAGTTGTAATAACCAAATCATCTGAATATTACTGAATACTGATAAATAATAATGCTAAACTTTGTTGGGTTCAAATAAAGCAAGATAATAATGATGCTTTATCATCAATGTTATATGATACACAATTCTCATTTGGTTTTATGACTGCTTCACTGGCCTAGGTGTCTAAAGCATTTACCTTGGATGTGGGAGGATTCGGTTTTGAACCATGACTAATTTATAACCAAAAACTTACAAAATGGTAATAATAGTTGCCTTGCTTAAAAGCTAGTGTTAGGACTGGTATGCCTGGTGTCAGAATAATGTGACTGGGTGGGACATCATGACATCACTCTCAACTGCCACACTGCTGACATCGCAATGAAAGATCTTAAAGTTATGTTAAAAATCCCAAAGCATACATGTACACATTTTGTGCTTGTTATAATTCAATACCCAGCTTCATTTGTGAGTATTTTATGTTTAACGGGACAACCGATGTACATTATTTTTCACAAGTTCATGTTGTATATTTACTGATGTAAATCTGCTATAATAGCTGCGATTGCCCCAGTTCACCCTTCAAAGTATTCCATCACCCATGCTGATCACCAAAATTTACCAGTCTTATTTTATCAAATGCACCCTTTTTCTTCTCAGATGTGCTTTAGAAAAAGTGGAAATGCCTCTCTTAATTCCCTCTTGAATTTGTTTGCCACATATGTATGTTGTTATTTGATTAGTCTATGATTTTTGTCACATGTATCAAACCATTGGTTTTGGAACACCCAAAAGTGAACAGAGTTACGAGTGACTTTGGTTACTGAATTTCAAGGTGGCACCTCTTAATTCTGAACTGAATATTCAAAAGTTTTTAACCTAACATTTTTATTATTTCGGATAGCAGTTTTTGTCAGAAGATTTTTAAAGGAAGGTTAGAAATTTACTGTTAAAGTAAAACTGCTTATTTGCTAGATAGGAAATCCCAATGCTTGAAAAAGTATGACAAATTGTAAAGAATGCTGATTTAGTAGCACAAAGTCCGATATCACATGATAGTATAGTATTCCAAATATCAATTACCAATGTGTTACACGGTATTATACTGCTATCACATGGTGATGTGTACGCTATTTGATTTTCTTCTATCGACGAGTCTGAGATAAAGGTTACATTTCAGTGTGTTAGATGAAAATTGCTGGATTGAAAGTCATTTCTATTTTAAGTACAGTGTATTCTATTAAAACCAATGTTACAGTAGTTCTATTCAGGTTTATATATAGTGCATATTAAGGGTACTTTCTGCACAGGGCTGGTTTATATCAAACTTTAATAACTTCATCTGACGAAACAGGGCAATTTTTAGTTGAATGTCTATAACAACTGAAAACTTACAGTTATCTTATCTGTCTGTGTAAGGGTCTCTCCATAGTGGGCTGGTTGCTTGCTTCCATTGCTCTCATATACTTCATGGGCTTGGCAGGTTTCTACAGAGATATATTTTTAGTTAATCAGTTATGAAGCCATGTTGGCAGAAACATATTTTTAATATCACATAAAAGTTCTTATAAAATTGTACAGCTGATAATTGCTTTTCTTTCTTGCTGAAAATCTTTAAATGAGGAGAGTTTTAAAAATATTTGTATTTCTACTTTTTGGTCTTACACCCCAGTAAAAATATAATAAATATTTAGCCAATTAGAATAGTAATTACATGACATCAACTGAGATAAAATATTATTAGCAATGCAAAAAATCTGCTTCTTTGAATCACCTATGTCGAGTGCGCAGACACCAACAAGAGCAAGAAGGACAACATTTACAGAAAAAGGTTATATCAATGATAAAGCAATTTCAGTGAACAAAAATACTATCCAATTAGCAAAATTCCTAAAGCAAGTAAAACTTTCCTGTGGTAAATAAATGTTTGAAGAAATGAATAAAAAGGTAACTATTTGTATTACTATAAACACTTGACCTATAATACCGATTTCACCTCAATAATAAGACGACTCTCCATGAAGGTTTAGGTGTACACCAAAAACAAAAATTAGCAGTAATTAATTACAAAATAGTTTCCTTTTTTTCCTTTCATCTCACACTGAATATAACCATAACAAAATTTCATTAACTGCAAAACAAATGTTAAGTCTAGCATTATATGTCATATAATTAACCAATACATGCATACTAATGAATACGTTTCAACAAATTAACTGCAATTATTACCAACACACCATTGCATAAAAAACAAATCCAAATATTTAAAATATAAATGCCCAAGGATGTCTGTTCCATCATTTCATTATTAGTATATCTGTACTTGTTACATCAATCTTTAATGTGATTGTACTTGTTACAATTATCCTTAATGTGATTGTACTTGTTACAATTATCCTTAATGTGATTGTACTTGTTACATCAATCCTTAATGTGATTGTACTTGTTACATCAATCTTTAATGTGATTGTACTTGTTACATCAATCCTTAATGTGACTAATTGTTACATCAATCTTTAATGTGATTGTACTTGTTACATCAGTCCTTAATGTGACTGTACTTGTTACATCAATCCTTAATGTGACTGTACTTGTTACATCAATCCTTAATGTGATTGTACTTGTTACATCAATCCTTAATGTGACTATATTTGTTACATCAGTCCTTAATGTGACTGTACTTGTTACATCAATCCTTAATGTGACTGTACTTGTTACATCAATCCTTAATGTGACTGTACTTGTTACAATTATCCTTAATGTGATTGTACTTGTTACAATTATCCTTAATGTGATTGTACTTGTTACAATTATCCTTAATGTGATTGTACTTGTTACAATTATCCTTAATGTGATTGTACTTGTTACAATTATCCTTAATGTGATTGTACTTGTTACATCAATCCTTAATGTGACATTGTTCTATAGCACCTGTTTTAGTATTGCCAATATCCAGCATAAGCAATATAAAATATCTTAGAACTTCCTGGCAAAATATTTTTTCTTGTTCCTAGTTTCTATTCTAGATATATAAATGCATGTGTTGCCATCATCATCATCAGTCTCGTGACCTAGTGTGGTCATTGAAGCAATATGCTGCTGAACATGTGACCAGATCCCTTCACCTGTCTCGATCACTTCCTGATGCCTGTGTCTCCGCAAAACCTTTCCTGGTCCATTCTGTGATGTTGTCAGTCAACTTTTTTCTGTCTACCTCTCTTTCTGCCACCCTGGACACTGCCCTAAAGTATTGTTATTGACTGTTGGCTCTAGTGACATGGCCATACCATTTCAGCTTTCTCCATTTGACAGTGGTGAGGAGGTCTTCATAATGGCCGACTTTGTGTGTGACGGTGTTATGCACTTCTTCATTTGTGATGTGGTCCATATAAGAGATGCCAAGGATGGTTCTATGGCATCTCATTTCAAGTGCCCGGTTTCTTCGTTGTAACTCTGCCATCAGGGGCCAGGCCTCACATGCATACAGAAAGATTGAGATGACTAGTACTCTCAATAGACTGATTTTAGTTTTCAGACAGATATTCTTGTCTCTCCAGATGGGGCTAAGCTTTGACATAGCTGCCATTGTTTGTCCTGCTTGTGACAAAATTTCTGGTCTTGATTCCTCTTCGGTGACTATGGAACCAAGATATTTTAACTGGCCCACTGTTTCCAGTTCCTGTCTGCTGACTTTAATCTTGGTTGAGATTTGCTTGCTACTATTTGTTATCTCCATGTCAAATCTGGAAGATGTTTCATCCAGGTTCTTCACTAAGGTGGCAAGCTCATCTTCATTGCCTGCCAGCCCATCCATGTTGTCTAGAAAGCTTAGGTTGGTGATGTTACACACTTCAATGCTGACTGTCCCAAAGTAGATGTTGAAAACCGTAAGTGACAGGAGACAGCCTTAACATACTCAAACTATTGTCTTGAAACAGTCCCCCACAGAACCTTGGGCAGTTACTGCACTAGTAGTCTTGGCATACAGCTGCTTGATGGTATTGGTCAACTTTTAACTCGTGTTGTACTTTTTCATTGTGGCCCACAATGCCTTATGCCACACTCTGTCAAAAGCCATTTTGAATCTCTGAGCACATGATAGATGTCATGTTGATGTTGCAAGTACTTTTCATACAGAACCCTAACAATGAATAGTTGTTCTGTTGTGCTTCTCACACTCTGGATCCCTGCCTGTTCTTCAGCGATTATTTCTTCTGCTTGTGGGTTCAGTCTGTTCAAGATGATTTTCAGCATCACCTTACTAGCATGGCTGATCAAACTGATAGTTCTGTAATTTTGGCACAGCTGGAGAGCGTTTTTGGGGAGTGTTATAATCAGTGACTGTCCAGCATTATCAATGTCTCTCGGGCAAAAGTCGTCTGGCAGAGCCCATCCCTCTCCAGACCAAGCAGTTGCCATAAGGGGAAGTAGTACATCGTCAAACTGGGGCCCCGAGTGGTCTAAAGCGTTCTCAGTTACAGATCACTGCCATCTCACCTCTATCTGCGTGGGTTTGAGTCTCGGATTTGGCCAATGTGGGTACATGAGAAAGCTTGCCAGCAGCTTCTCGTGGGTCAGTGGTTCTTTCCGAGGGTTTCCCGGGTTCTTCCTCCACCATTAATACTGGCCGCCATGTATAGCCTATCATGTGCTGAGAAATGGCGTTAAACACTACAACAATAACATTATCCAACTGCCTTGGGGTCTCCACTCTGGATTTTCTTTAGTCTTTGGCTAACCAAAGCTGACCTGCAAGGCAGCAGGTGACTCATGTATGGTTGAATGCATATATTTCCCAAGCAGATAAAGCATCTGACACTGCAACGTGTTGTAGAAGGCCCTTAATAGTTTTGTCCTATTGCATTCAGATGTTAATCCAATAAATTGATTCACTTTTCATAATCATAAATGTCAAAGATAATTCGAAATAATCTATCTTTGATCCAAAGTGTGATTTCAGTGACTTATTGGTATTGTCCAGTTCATACTGACAAACATAAACTTCTCAAAATATTTATTGTGAAAACAACGACCAAAAATCTGTAAATGTTACAGCAATTTGAAGAAAACCAGACTGACTATTCAGACAGCATATTATATTATTTATATTTATATTGAGAACAGCAATAAAGAAGTACCGAACATGCATCAGCGATGTTTTTCTTGCTGTCATGTTACTATGCGTGTTCGGTACTTCTTTATTGCTGTTCTCAATATAAATATAAATAATATAATATGCTGTCTGAATAGTAATTGCTCAGATTTATTATTATGAAGGATAAGTTATTGCTCTGATGTATTATTATGAAGTACAAGTTATTGCTTTGATTATTATGAAGTACAAGTTATTGCTTTGATGATTATGAAGGACAAGTTATTGCTCTGACTTTTACTATGAAGGTCCAGTTATTGCTCTGACCTATTACTACTAAAGGGCATGTTCTTGTCTTAACATATTAAAGCAATGGGAAGGAACTCTATAACCTGTTATTAGTGAAGAACAATTTATTGCTGTCCACACAATATATTCATTTATGATAAAGATGCAATTCCAATTGTGTCCATCACTCATCACAAATCTATTTGCATTTGAAACAAATTGCTGCTGTATCAAAAGGTATATTATAAATTAAGACCAGACATTAACAATAATTACATTTTTAATATCATATTTTAGTCTTTAGCTGACAGAATGCAAACAAACTGGAATGTTGTCCTAACTATTCATGGCAAAGGTTGAAAATCTAAACGACATTGCAACATTTTAACAAGAGTGCCAATAAAGGGTTGACTCTTTTCTGGGCAAGCAGATTTTTTGAGAATTCAAGATAAAATTATTTGTAATGACTGTTTGATTAAATGTAAATAAACAAGTTTTCTAATGATATTCCAAACCTTAAATTTAGTGTATGTTTCCACAATGCGACAAATCTGTTTTTTGTGGGAATGCACATAGGATGGCCAGAGGTTAGTATAAGGCAGTGGTCAGCCTTAGGTGAAATTTGAAGGTAGGGTGAGGTACTATTTAAATGTATGTAATGAATGTCTTACTAGTCCATAGAGGATAGTTATACAAGTACTTACAAAAAACTGCAAAAAGACATGTGAAACAAGTTCAAAGGATTTTGGAATCTATTGATTCCTGTCTTCGATGCACAAATATGCAAAGGACAACAAATATATAGATCAAAAGGAAACAGGAAGAAAAAGTAAAAAAGAATCAATATTAATTATAGAATGATAATCAAACGGCAAGATAATACAGACCGAAGATTTAGCAATAGATTGCAACCTTTGATTTGAGGTCAACAGTAAGAAGAAAGTTTATTTCAAGCTTAACTCTTGGTAGGGGCATGGTGAATTGTCTTACCAAAAATATTTCATAGTTTTGAAAACTAAATAATGAGGCAGACAAAACAATTCTGAAAAGTGTGAGAATCTATTTGTCCTATGTAATAACAAATTATCTCCATACATAGAAATATGTAATACCTGTATGATCTTCCCACATTATTCTAAATCTTGAGATCCGATTTTTCCCCCATAATGTGATGAAAATGTTTTCCTGATTTTCATCAAGACAAATCGCTTGAGGATCTGGTAGAAGTTCCAGTTTGATTATCATCAATGGCTCTCCATTCTCTGTCAGCTGATGTATATTTCTGCTGTCGAGATGCTGATTGCAGACATAGATGAATCCTCTCTTGTCTGCACAGATTCCCCGTGGCCAAGAAAGGTCACAGCGCTTATAAATAAATATGCATTCTCCGCTTTCCAAGATGTATCCATACACACCAGTATCACTGGATTTGTCAGCATAACAGGATATATAAACATGTCTTTCATTTTCACTTGAAACTAAGTAACTATAACCAAATCCCCCGAATTGACATATTTTATGAATTGTTCCAACATTTTCATTTGAAATAGACACTACACACCAACACTGCATGGATCCGAATATACCGCTCACGACAAGTTTGTCGTGCTCTGGTATGGCGCTCACTCCACGACATGACTCCAAGGGTGTCTTAAAGGCCTTCAATGATCTGATATAAGGTGTTGGACCAGTGGCTTGGACTGACATAATCTGAATCCAACCATTCCTTAATGTCACTGCTACACATGTCCTGTTTTTGTCAATGTTGCAAACACCCCAGAGCGGATCCAGTTCTTCCGATTTTGCTAATATTTCACCTGTCTGGCGATTGTAAAGTTTGACATTATTTAAGGAAAAGTCTACTAACAACAGCCTCTGTCCTGGTGAACATACAACTCCGGAGTATAAATGGCAGGTAGAATCATCGGCTGAAAATTGGATATTGAACTGTTATAGTTATATGGATAAAAGTAAACATTGTTTTCTAAATATATTTCTCTTCTATTTCTGTTTCATACAAGAATATTCTAACTGAAAACAGTTATTCTTATTGAGTCTGTTTCTAAATACATAATGTGCTGTCAAACTTCTGTTTCTGAACCGATAATGTGTTGTCAATTTATCAATCAATCTGCCAATTAGAGGCTTCATGATAACAATTGTTTTTTCACATTTAACTTCCATCAGTGAACAGAGAGATGTGACTCTGAAGCATTATCTTGTCCCATGCTGTTCTTGATAAATCTATGTCTCAAGATATTTGTCCTGAATGCATGTGCTAAAAATTACTTAAATTGATATAGGTTTGAGAATTCATTAGGAATATGGCTATCCAATGTAGGTAATATAGGGTTCCTGAAAATTAAAAGAAACAAATTCCATGACTTTTCCAGTGACATTTTCACTTTACTCAAGGATCACAATACCTTGAAAATATACCATTTATTAATCGTAATTATCTTGTGTTTGCAATTAGCTTTATTTTTCAATCGATGCTCGTTGCTCTATGTAATTAGCAGTTATCAATGCTAATTACACTGTCAGAAATTCCATGACATTTCTAAAGCTTTAAAAAGGTTTCGAGAAATCCCATGACTTTTGAAGGTCATTGAAATTTGTATTTTAAATTTCCAAACTTTTGCCCGATTCCAGGACTTGCAGGAACTCTGGTGTTATGAACGCTTCTCAAGGATATGTTCTTTGAATAAAAGCTTGTAAAGATTGGTCTTTGGATCTTGTCAAGGAGTGAATGTTCTATATTTGTCTTGTCCAGCCTTAGGGCTGTCTATATTTATGTCTGTGCTCATGCTGAATCCTTGAAAAGTGTGTGTGGCCAATACAAGTGTGCTCGTGCTAACTTAATTCAGGAGAACATGTGTGCTGTCTATTTGTATGTGTGTGCGGATATAACAGGCTGTCTGTCTGGCCATATGGGTATGGAAGATAATGTAACCATAAAGGCCATACAAAGATGATACCGGTAATTTGTAAACTTGTCGGCATGGTGGATCCATGATGGGTGTAAGCGGTGGATACAAGTGTATGCCAACCAAAGAATCTGAGACAACTGTGTGGTTTGTCAGTAGACACATTTGCATGTTTTAACAAATATTTATGAATATACAATTGTACTAATGACTGAGTCATATGTTTGTTCCTATTTGATTGTTATTTCAATTGAGTGCACTACAATTTGGGTCATTTTGATTACATGAGATTATTTGAATCTTGGTTTGATTACAGAAGATTATTGGAATCTTATTTTCATTCCATAAGGTTTTCTGAATCTCCCTTTCATTGTATGAAATTAATTATGTGAGATTATTTGAATCTTATTGTTATACATTTGTATCTGAACCATTATTTTTGTTTTTCTATTTGTGAATGTGTGGATAGAGTAATTGAATGAATCACTGTATTTGTAATATATATATATATATATATATATATATATATATATATATATATATATATATATATATATATATATATATATATATATTAATCCATTCGATAAAATTCCATCTTACATCACATTTGTATTGTGTCATCCTTTGATACGAGCATCCATTCAGATTTTATCGTGTTACAATTGATGACTTCTCTAATACAATACCATGTGGCATCACATCTGCTGCTTTGAGAAAATCACAGCTTCTGAGCGGGGAGACTGTTACTGTAGCCATATTGTTGATCTTGGGATATTCATGCAACGATCTATCGTGTCTGCTTCTCGGAGATCTGAAAACTGATGTTGGAATTTACCTGCAAAATATAATCAAAATCAACTGGTGTCTTAAACAACAAATAATCCACAAAAACATTTGAACTGATTCTCACCTTCACAACATTTTAAGATTACATCAATTTATAATTTTAACGTGTAAAATAATAGAATTGAGACAGTCATACATACAATTATAATTGTATACAGGATATAAAAGATATAATTTTTTTAGTTAACATTTTATACAATTTTGTAAAGTGCCTTGGTATAAAGGCCATTATGATACAAGGCACTATGACTAAAACATTGATATCATATGTTGTATATCCTTTATAAAAATATAATTATATGTATCACTGTTTTTCTCTATTTTATTATTTTACGGATTCAGGTTTTATTAGAGATCTGTGTATCATTTTGATCATGTTTTATATATATGTGTGTGTGTGTTGGTGCTAAGACAGAAGATCAGCGCTTCCAATAAACTATACAAATTTGCATCCCTTGGGTAATAAAAATTAAAATGATGTATTAAAATTCCATCTGAAACGTCCTCTCAGATGCATGAAAAATTGCTGGCAGGGGCTACCAATGCAACTCTTTGAAAAATGAAAACGGGAACAAAACAAGAAAAATGTTGACAGACAACATTGCGGCCAGATGTCGAGTTTCAAAGGATTTAGAAGAAACCTGTGATGAAAATAAAATGTTCATCGAGGCTGAAAGCAGATGCCTCGACTTTGACCAGGAACAACTAGGTAAACACAGACGCTTGATGCATTTAAACACGTGTAAGCAAAGGAAAACATAAACTCAGTTACTGCAAACATGATGATCATAGAACCTGTGAGTGTCTGGAAACTTTGAAGTGATCCCCCTAAACATCTTGTAAGGACCGTATTAAATTAAAAATATTCGTTGGAGTCCTCAGAACTCCATAAATTTAAATATGATGCTAACAGAAACCTTTGATATTAACATTTGTGAATCTTGTTTCTTTAGGGCTTCATTGATAATAATGACCGTGATTACTTTATCACAGGACAAGTGGTGTAGCCTCTTACCAACAGCAATCACCCAATGATAAACTTAAGGAATATTTCTTTTGATAATTAGTGTACCATACTAAAGAACTGAAAGAGACAATATAGTGATGAAATTTTTGTCACTAGAAAGTATATAAAATTCCCATAATGAGTTTTAAAAGATACTCAATTTTTTTTAGATTGTGGTTGCTCAATCACTTTTGCACATTAGCTAAAGTGGTTCACCAGCATTTTTTTAAAAATGTCTTCCAAACTCATTGGAATGGATATTTCTACCCCTGATTTCAGTAAAATAAATACTGTCAAGTAGACATGCATTGATGAATCATCACAATACTGCTGATTATAAGAATACAGCTTGCACAAAATCAAATGAACACATTCTATTTCACACATTAACGAATTAAGGTAAACAATAAGACATCATAATATTCAAGCCATATACTGCGAATTGAGCACAGAAAATAGGTAAGTTCCACACAGACTCCTTTTCATCAAGATTTCTCTTAAATTAGTTTCTTAAACACATATTGTTATTACCTTGTGCAAATAACTGCTTAGTTTTTGTGATGTCTCTCTAACCTGAAAGCAAAATACAAGTTCATAGTATCTCCTAAATGCCTCCTTGAACTCTAGATCCAACTCCGTCTGGTCTCATTGTGCATCTTCTGCTGACTCTAGCTTGTCTTCTTCACTGCATACAAAGCACTTTCTTTGTGGCCATGGCTGATCCTTGTATACTTCTGCACAAGCGGATTATCCAAATCTGAAATGCATAATTATTTAATTGCTGATTGTTAATAACCTTTTCTTGATTTTGACCAGTGCAAGTCTCTATCATTGAATATAGGGTACCTGTCATATCAGATATTTTAAAAAGCAAGCAACATAAAACAAATATGTTTCCAAGTTAATATAAAAGATATCTGGCGACATGAGGAGTGAGCATCACACAGAACGAGTACAGTTCAAGTAATGTGTGGCTATTGGCTGCCACGCATTTATCCATCACATAACTCTGAAACGGATTTTGTTAAAACTAAGAATATGTTGCATCAGGAAATAGACAAATCAATAGCGCCATGATTACACCTCATTAATATGCAAGAACAACATGCTGAATGGAATGCTGCCTTTTCACTGGTCAACTGAAAATAAGTTAAAAATAAATGCAAATGCCATTTTCTTTCAACCAATTAGAGGTCATTTTCCCATGCGGGGGGATTTCATTTGCATATTAAGCAGAAACAAACAAGGCATTGTTGAGCAATAGTATGGGGAAATGGTATGGCTTTTCTTACATATAGTACAGTAAGCTAAACTTTGGATAGGCATACAAAATCAAATACCGGAGCTAAACAACAGCACCAAATCTTTTATGTTATTTGAATGTAGCTTGAAATATCAATGTTTTTAAGACTATTTGTGAAACATTGGGCATAAAGACTAGTTAAAGTGAGTGTAATGCATAAATAATTTATCAACTTTGTTTCTGTCTATACTTTTGTACTAACTAATAATCCAAATGGATTTAGCTGATCTGTGATGAAAATATTAACTGCAGATTCAGGTAAGTAGCAAAAGTAAAGGTACATTTTTCACACAGTTTTATTTAATGATGGCTTGTCAGTTTTATGTAATAATGGCTTGTTAGATTCATGTAATTATGGCTTGTTAGTTTATGTAATTATTGCTTGTTAGTTTTTTGTAATTATGGCTTGTTAGTTTTATGGAATTACGGCTTGTTAGTTTTATGCAATTATGGCTTGTTAGTTGTATGTAATTATGGAATGTTAGTTTTATGTAATTATGGCTTGTTAGTTGTATGTAATTAGGGCTTGTTAATTTTATGTATAAATGGCTTGTTAGTTTTATGTAATTATGGCTTGTTGGTTGTATGTAATTATGGAATGTTAGTTTTATGGAATTACGGCTTGTTAGTTTTATGTAATTATGGCTTGTTAGTTGTATGTAATTATGGAATGTTAGTTTTATGGAATTACGGCTTGTTAGTTTTATGGAATTATGGCTTGTTAGTTGTATGTAATTATGGAATGTTAGTTTTATGTAATTAGGGCTTGTTAATTTTATGTATATATGGCATTTTAGTTTTATTTAATTATGGCTTGTTAGATTGCTTTTCCTATGCTCAGATAATGCTTTTTTTGGCCACTTATATAAGTAATGATTATTCTTACATTTCCTCTCTCGGGGGAACCAACAACAAAGCAGTTCGGGTTCACACTTAATACAATTTCCGTTTGATCAAGTACTTGGGAAAAAAAATCAATAGGATCAATAGATACCTGGTAGATATTTCCTTAAATTTTGATAACTTTACCTTCGTGCAAACATCAGAATACTCCTTTTAATTCTTCTGTATTAATGCTTTTATGAGGTTTGTTTTCCCTTTCATTTTCAACATGTGCTGCTTGCTCGCTGCCATATTATTCTATACGCTGTTGATCCTCATGATTCTCCCCAGCATTTAGCTGGTTTGAATCTAGGAGGAACACCGTCGATTGCAAAAATGTATTATGAGGTGCAGTGGTACCCTGTCCACCCGTGTTTGCGGCTAATGGTGTTGTATAGTTGTGTTAAATTTTTTATTTTAACAGAATTTAGATGACGGTTTATCTTTGCTTTGTTTATCAAATTGTCATAGTTACTTTACCCATAAAGGAAGTTAGGTTGATGGTACTTTCAAAGTCTCTATTCGTGCTATAGAGAGTAATGATTTCCTTTCAATCTAGTTCCTTAAACTTAGGATCATACTCTTCTCCCTATGGGGTTCCAGGGCTAATTTCTGCTCCTTTTTGTTATTGAGTAGTTTATGTTATTATTTCCCAGTTGGCTTTGCCAGAGCCATTTGTCCATATATGTGAGTGTATTGTGTTTTTAGTTGGTGTGTTATGAGGATTTTGTGGTATGGACAGCACTATCTAGGTCACATTCTGAGTTGGATTCTTATCTACTCTTTGGGTGTTTGTTTTTGAATTGTTTTGGGTTTTTTTTGTTTGTTTAAGATACGGTTATGCCAAAAATGGGTTCTTTTACTTCGAAAAAGGGGTGTGTGATTTATTTAGATAATTTATGTGGTGTATGTGTCTATCTCTGGTTTTAAATGCTGTGGCATTGAGGCTTTTTTCCTAGTGAGGTGTGTTGTGTTTTTGTTAGTTTCTTAGGGGAATCGTGGTTGTATTGTCGTTTCATGGAGTTGTAGATATAATTTGGAATAGCCCTTTTGCGGGCTATTATTCAGTGTATGGGGTAGTTCGTATGGGTCTATAGACCCTTTTTGAGATTTGGTATGTACGGTAGTACGGGGGGGGGGGGGGGGGGGTTGTATCATTTTCCACTCTTCTTTTCTCTCACCCTTTTTTTGTTATGGTCATTATTGTTAATTTTTTTTTAGTGGTGATGAGAGGCTAGTGTCTCTGTCATTATTTATGTGTCAATTTGTGTTTTGGATGTATGTCGGTTTGTTTTGTTGGGGAGAATATTTTGGAGTATGTGGGGTTGACTGTTTGTGTTTGATTGTAGATTAGGTTAAATTATTGTCTCTTATCTGGTTAATGAGGGGCTGGCTTCGTTGTGTATTGTTTGTATGTTTGATTTAGTTGGTTTTTATTTGTATTGTTCCATTTGGGGGGACTTGGTAATTAGTCAATGTCATTAAGTTGGGGGATGTGTTGGTGTAAGTTGTATTGGGGGGGGTATATTTAGTTCAGGCGGGTCTTTTGTGACCCTCATTCGAAAATGTATCTTTTATTAGTTGGCCACAGCATCATTGCCCGTTATGCTGGGTATACTTTTCCTAGGCTCCCCCGTAATTTAGGGATTGGTTTTTATTGTTTGTGCGGTGCTTGGGTTAGCACCTTCTTGCAGTTAGGATTCCCAGGAGTAGTTCCGGACGCTGTCTTTATTCGATTATTTGTGATTATTTGGTTTATATTAGTACATTAGTCTTAAGTTTCTATTGAGTCGGAGTGTCTGTACCTTGTTTGCATTATATGGGTTATATATGTTATTAAGGAGGTATAGAGTTTCTTATTTTCAATGTTGTGGGTGTACAGTAGTAAATTTGTATCAATTTCGGTTGTGTTCGTATTCTTTTGTTGGTTTTTTATTTCTTTTATAATAATGTCCCTTTGTGTTTGGAATGTCTCGCACTCTAATATTAGGTGTTGTTTACTATCAGAGGATTGTTTGCACATAGGGCATTTAGGTATTTTTTGTAGTATTTTCCTTTTATAGGCTACTTCACCTGTCCACCATATGTCATGTAGGTAATGGTACATTGAGTTAGATTTTCCCCATGGAGTGTGTGACCAATTTTTCCAAATTTGATCCCAATTTAAGTAGGGCTTTCTTAATTCTACAATGTGTTTTGGGAGTTTAAATTGTTTTATAGTTTTGTATATTTCATCAGCTTTGGTCTGTTGCCAGACTTTTGCGGTATTTTTGTAGTTTTTTATTGTTTTTGTATGTCTCCATATGGTTCGTGGGGGAGTTAGTATTTTGGTTATGCTGTTGTTATGGTATATGGCTTTATTGAATGGTATTGAGAGACCGAACCAGTAGATATAAATGGCTTGCCATGGGTGTGCTATTGTTGTATTTAGAGAGTTTATTCTACAAATATGGTTGGTTTCTTGTTTGAGTGGTAGGTTTGGAAGGTTCATTCCTCCTTCATTTTTGGCATGTTGTAATGTTGCTTTTCGTAGTTTAGGAATTTTTTCCCAGATAAAATTATAGATTGGGGTTTCTATTTGTTGCATTTGGTTTAGGTTGAAATCAATGATGTTAAATTCATACCAGATGCTGTTAAATAAGTATGTTTTGGCTATATGAATTTTTTCCATAAAGTGGAAGTTTCTGGAGTTCCAGATTTGTTTGTGGTATGTTATTTTTTCTAAGATTTGTTTGAGGTTCCATTGCGTATTGTTTTTTCCTAAGAAAATACCGAGTACTTTTACTCTGTGCTTAATTTGGTGTTTTGGGAATGACAAATATTTGTTGTTTTTCCAGTTGCCTATTAGTAGGACTTCAGTTTTGTCTGGGTTTAAGTTTGACCCAGAGGCATCGCTGAAGAGTTTGTATTGGTTGAGTAAGGTGTGGTAGGAGTTTTCTGATGTTATAAGGTGTGATACGTCGTCAGCATGTAGAAAGGTTTTGATTGGGTCACGCAAATTCGGTATTTTAACTCCTATTATATGATCATTAGCTTGTATAGTTCTATTTAGTGTTTCAATTCCTACAACATAAAGTAGCATAGAAATTGGGCATCCCTGTCTTACCGATCTGGTGATGGCAAAGGGGGTTGTTTGCTTGCCGTTAACTTGGATCTTTGATTGAATTTGGTTATATAATATTCCAATCCATTTTGTAAAGGTGGGGCCAAAGCCATTTCTCTTGAGAGTTTCTATTATGAAGTTGATCTCAATCTTGTCGAACGCTTTTTCCTGGTCGAATGTTATGAGCGCTCCATGTTGTTGGTTGTTTTCCATGTAATCTATGATGGTTTTAATGGATAATATATTATCCGAGATATGTCTGTTTTTTTCGCCGCATGACTGGTTTTTCTGTATAATTCTTTCGAAGGTTGTAGAGAGTCTAGCTGCTAGAATACTGCTTAGTATTTTGTAGTCAATGTTTAGTAGGGAAATCGGTCTCCAGTTTTTGAGGTCAGTGGCTTCGCCTTTATTTTTATATAGTAATGTGATTATTCCCGTACGCATTGTTTTTGTCATTATTCCTGTGTCTAGTATATGTTGGTATAGTTTTTGTAATTTAGGGACTAATTGGGCGCTGAAGTGTGTGTAAAAGTCAGCAGTGAGGCCGTCCAGTCCTGGTGTTTTACCTTTGTTCAGTTTATTAATGGCTCTCGTGATTTCTTGGGTCTGTATGTCACAGTCGCATAGTTCTTTGTCCTTGTTTGTAATCGTAGGGAGGGTTACCTTATCTAGGAACGCGTGTATTGTTTCAGGAGGAATTCGTTTGCTTTGGTATAATTGATTGTAAAAATCTTTGATGTAGGTGAGGATTTCAGTTTTGTTTTCAATTAGTGTGTTCCCTTTTTTGAGTCTGGTTAGTGTTTTCTCATTCCCTTTCCTACATTCCTCTCTCCTGTAGATTTGTTGACATATATTGTAAATATCATGGTGTAGGCCAGATCTGAGTTTTGCCCCATTTGTTTTGTATCGCTGTAATTGGGTTAGAACTTTCTCAGTTTTTTTCTTTTGTTCATCAGAGATATTTTCTGTTTCTAAAATTCGCGTACATTCAGCTTCTATCATTTGGTTATGTCTGCTTTGGATCCTAGCATACTTTTGGCATATATTTTGGATGTTAATTTTCAGGTTGTCCCATGATTGTAAACCTTGGAATTCAAAGTTGTCAAGTTCGTTTATTATTTCAATATTTAGTTCTTTGAGTGTTAGTAGGCTGCAGTTTAGTTTCCAATAGCCTTTGCCCCATTTTGTGGGTGTTGAAGTTTTGTATTCTAGGGTTATTAAGTTGTGGTCCGTTATTTGCTTTTCTTGGTCCATTATTCGCTTTTCTATAATATCACAACTGATAATGTTGGTACGGTTTTTATTTAGTACATAGAAGTGGTCTATTCTGGATTTTTTGTTTGTGTTAAATTGTTGATAGGTGTATATTATTGTATGGGGTTTCAAGAGTCTGTATGCATCTAGTAGGCTATGGTTGTCAATCAAGGCTTTCAGAGTTGAAGCCTTTCTAGAGTATTCTTTCAGGCTGGATCTATCGATTGCTTTGAGACAGGCATTAAAATCTCCGCAGAGGATTAGATCTTCATGGTGAAAGTTAGATATGTAGTTGCTAAGGTCTTTATAGTATTTTGGTTGGTATTGGTATTGCGCTGGGGCATAGATATTACAGATGTGGGTCTTATTGACTTCTATGTGAAGTAATCTTCCTTTGAGGTTTTCAGGAGTTTTGTATAGTTTCCAGTTGTTTTGTAATGTTTTGTTAATTATTATTAGACCTACCCCTGAGTATGTCTCAGAGGGGTGAAGTTCGGCAACAAATAGGGCATCAAGTTTGTCTTCAATTATGTTGGAGTCTTTTGGGGGGATATGTAGTTCTTGTATAGCGACAATGTCGAAATCCGTGATAAGTGTTGTGAGTTTCAGGGCTTTTTCTGGTGAGAGTCCCTTTGTATTGAGGGACGCTAGTTTAATACTGGGAGTATCTGTCATTTTTGTATGAGTTTAAAGAATTTAATTGGACACGCATATGGTATCTGTAGTAGGTTGGTTAGTTTAGTTTGGAGTTAGTTGTGGGTCGGGGATAAATCTAGTGGGGAGTCTTCGTGAGTTGTCTCCTGTAGTATACTTTGGCTTTCTGTGAATCGTTGCCGGAATAGGGCTGTTAGAAGGGTGTCTGAGATGGCATCATCATCAGGTATGGCGGAGGATTCTGTGGTTTCGTCTTAAGATGTGTGGGGGAGACTGGAGAAGTCAGTTTCGTTTTCTTTAGGTGGCGTTGCTTTCTTTGTCTCATTGTTATTGGGTGATATCATTACTTTTCGTTTTGGGTTTCGTCGGTTTTGTCTGGGAGGGGTGAGTTCCCATTGTATCTCCATTGCTTCCATCCCCTCTGTTTCATACTCATCATGGGGTTGTTCATTTGTCGTCTTGGGTCGTTGCGTAGACTCAGTTTGCGCGTGGCATCCGACTGGGTTGGTTAGCGTTTGTTCACTTATGGTGTTCTTCGGTGGCCCTTGATTTTTGCCCTGTTTTTGCCTGTTATCATTCTCTTTTTTCTCATTTTCACCATTGGATTGTTTTGTTTTTCTTTTGGCGTTTTTGTTTTTTGGACTGTTTCTCATTTTCGATTTCGGTAGAGGTTGTTGGTGTTTCCTCTCTTTGTTGTGGCTGGGTTTGATCCTTCGATGTTGGGTTTGGCGGTTCATTAATTTCGCTTTCGTCTTGGAGAATTTCGAAGGGATTTGAATTTGTAGGTGGTGTTCCCAATATGGTGGGCATGTCTGAGACAAATAAGTTCCTTGCGACCCCTTTCACAGCTTTGGAGTAGGAGTCCATTTCAGTGTGGGCCCCCTCTCTTGCGGGTTTCGTTTCTTGGTTACTCTGTTTCTTTCTCTCTTGATTGCGGTTTGTTTGTGTTGGGGGGTCAGAGGTGGTTGCTTTTCCTGCTTGTTGTGGGCAGTTCCATCTATCATGGCCGACCTTTTTACAGATACCGCATGGTCTGGTTGATATGCACCCATACTACAAGGTGCGAATTCGGAACCCAAAAATTTTAAAGTATTCCGGGACTGCTTTGGCATCCCTGGAGTCAATTTTGACAATTAATCTCCCAGTATTAATGCTAGGGGAGGCTTTGAATGTCTCCCGCCTGACGTTTAGGGCTCTAATTTGGAGCCTTTGCTCAAAACCCTCCGCAAACATGGCGGTAGGTATTTCTGTTGGGAATTGGGAGACAATTATGTCTACTGTTTTCTTTTCTATCTTTCTGATCATGGGGGGCCTCAGTGATTTCGGCTATAGTGTCACCGAGGGAGAGGGTCCCCATAGGCAGGAGGAAGCCCTTTTCCCGCGGGTAGAGTAGGTAGGTCCCCCTACCCGTGTAGCATAGTGTTTCAATGTCAGTTGCGTTTACACCCCTTGCTAGCAGTAGGGCTAGCAGGGTGGGGGTGTTAGGTCTTAGGTTAGCAGCTACTTTGGAAAAGTCAATACCCTGCGTGAATTGTCCTCTATGAGGGTATGCAGAGAACTTGCCCCATGGAGAACTCGCCCTGGGAGAACTCGCCCTGGGAGAACTCGCTTCAACGTATCTGGAGAAGTCGCCCCACTTCGTCTGGAGAAGTCGCCCCAAAACCCAGATAACCTTTCTATGGCAGAATTAAAACATCTTTTACGTGATTCATTTTTTAGATTTTTATTTATACGCGATCACAAAAGATATATTAACTGGTAATCATAAAAGCAATATCATAGTAATATTTCTAAGACGAAATTCAGTCTTTATATAATCTAATGAATGACGACAGTATAGTGATTACAAATGATGCTTAGTCAAACACTATTACTATTATGAATCAAGGAGATTATTTTAAATATGTTGAACGTCAATTAAATGATGAAAACTACTACAAACATATTGGCGAAGATCCGTCAATAGAACTTAAATAAAAAATTTCAACATGCTTTCATGAGATGGCTAAAAAAAATACGTATACGAGGAATTTGATACTTTCCCTCTTAACATGCGTACACCTCATTTCTACATATTACCCAAAACTCATAATGAAATCATATATTGAAGATACAACAACTTTTCATTAAAAAGTTGAAGTCTATTCCACAGCCATCTGTTAATTTCAATCCTGGTATTATTAGATGTAACATCACTATATACCAACTTTCCGCATGCAGTTGGTATTGAAGATTGTACAAATTTTTTTGATTACAATCCTAATAATAGCCCACTATCTTGTAAAGATATTTGTTTAATATTAAAACTTATCTTGGAAAATAATTTTTTTCAATTTAATAATACGAAATACATATACATAATGGGTACGGCAATGTGTATTAATATGGCTCCTTCATACACTTTCCTCTCATGGTTAAATTTGAAAGGGAATTTCTTCAAAACGAAAAGTTGAATCCATTTCTTTGGTTCAGATTTTTCGATGACATTTATATCTGGAAGCAGTCAACCGAAGAACTGTAAAATTGTATTGATCGCCTAAATCATTTTCACCCGACAATTCAATTTACTTATACTACATCTAGTACGCATGTTTCATTTTCAGATGTAATTGTGATATAAAATATTGATAACACTATCTCTGCAAATATTCATATCAAGGAAACTAATTTCCACCAATATGTCAATAATCTTCATGTCATCTCATGTCATTTAAAAACGGTATACCACATAGCCAGTCGAAAAGATACCGACGTATTATTTCAGATGATTGTCAGTTACAAAATTCGTTGAATAAATTCCAAACATATTTACAAAAAATAAATTATCCTACACATACAATTGATTCTGCGCTGAACAAAGCCCTTAATATGAGAGAGAGAGAGAGAGAGAGAGAGAGAGAGAGAGAGAGAGAGAGAGAGAGAGAGAGAGAGAGATGTAATTCCTTTCACAATACAATCGAATCCTTCATTATCTAATCTATGTCGTATAATTAATAAAATTTAGTCTGCTAAATTTCTCAAATAAATTTATCAATTTACCAGCGTAAAAACACTTTACAAAAATAAATCAATTATCGCTTAAAGAAGACCTAAGAATCTGCAAGATTTTCTTTTATTAGTACTAAACAGATACAAGAGAAAAAGAAAAAAGAACATTTTCATCATCTAAATGTAACATACACCGGTGCTCTTGATGTGCAAATAGAAGAGAAACTACTATGAATAATCATCGCTTTCATATATAAAATTATAGAGATCCGCAGTTTTCATCAAATATTTCAACACAGTTTAACACCAATGATAACTCTCTAAGCGAATTGTCTTTCATGCCGAAATTTTATAACCAGTGTATATCACAACATATGGCACTTAAAAAAATGGTATGCATCAATAATAATCATTTATTTGGTTGGATTTTTATAATAAACGTACAAGTAAATTTTGGTTAGCAAATCTCAAGAATTTGCACGATTTTTTTTAATAGTACATAAATAGACAGAAAAGAAGAAAAAAAAAAACATTTTAGTTGTCTAAATGTAGCATACATTGATGCGATGTGCAAACATAAGAGACACTAATATTATGAATAATCATCACTTTCATATATACAATTATAGAGATACTCAGTTTTCATGTAACAAAATACGTTGTCCGTTTCTTTTAAAACATTTCGTACCAGAATTAGCACAAATTAAATGCGAAATTGTTCAACCGTTCATTGTTAACAGTTGATTTATTATTTAACTATTTTCAATGGAATTTAATCGTGGCCTCAATTATATCGGTGAGTTTTCTTTTCAATAGAAACAAGCCGGAGTTAGAAATACTGAAATGGTTTCACTAAAATACAGACATAATACAATGACATGATATGCTCACGGAGGAAAGATCACAATTACCGGGTACAAAATACTATATCAAAGAGGTGCATATGTCCACAAGAATTAGCACAATGCCAATGTCTTTCATTCGACGCGGAGAAAAGAATTGCAAATTTTATAGATTTAATAAGTTATTAAGTTGAAGAAAAATAACAATAAATAAAGCCTTGACAACCATGTGGCGAAATCTCAGAATTATTATATATTATCCTTGGGGCAACTTATCCAGGCAAAGTGGGGCGACTTCTCCGACCACTATGGGGCGACTTCTCCTGACACCTGGGATGAGTTCTCCCAGGGCGAGTTCTCCATGGGGCGAGTTCTCCGCTATTCCTCTATGAGCAGTGATAATTCGGCCATCTTCCTGGTCTTCAATGGTAGTTCTAAAGTGTTTTTCAATGACTAGCTCTAAATTAGTTTTGTTAGCCATTCGTAGTGTGTAAGTGTGCTAGTGAGGGAGTATGTGTTAATAGGGGTGTAACAGAAACGGTGCGTGGAGAGGTGTGCGTTTGTTAAGGGGGTGTGTCTGCAAGAGTGCGTCAAGAGTGCGTGTGTTAATTGTATTAGAGGAGAAAAAAGGACGAGTGGAGAATGAGTTAAGGTATAATAAGGATAAGGGTGAATTTCGTTATTGTTATTTGATAAGTATTGAAAATCAGAGTGATAATCAAAGAAAAAAAAAGAGCGAATAATTCCTGAATAGGGAGTAAAAAAGGGAGAAATGATAGTCAAATCAGAGGTGTAAAGATTGTTCAGAGTGAAGGTTTAGTCCTACAATGTAAGCCCCGACGCTGATATTTATGTTTGCTCGCGTCTGGGTCTTACTGCCTAAAGAGCAGCGCTGTGTAGTGTTTTTAAATATAATGAACAGAGAATAAGAGGTGAAATTTTCATGTTTATCACATACTTGGCAATAAGTATCAACATTTATCCACAAATTTAAGAGTTATTAATATACTTACTTTGCTGTCTTGATCGTGATCGACTCTAACTCTGACACTAGGAAATGAACGCATTTTTCATGTTCCTTTGAAACACATTTCAATGCCATGGTGGCTGAGGAATGCCTTAGTAAGTTTCAATAAAGCTGTTTTATTTTCACGAAACGAAATTATCAAATGGGTTTTAACAAACAGCAAGCAATATTTCGTTTCGTTCAAAAAATATTTTCCGATTAGAACCTAATTTAAACATACTTCGGCATACCTCGACAACTGTCGCATTTCAGCAAATTCAAATGTATGTCAACTGAACAAAAAATGCGTCCGTTTGCAAGTGTCAACTATTGATTCCATTTGGATAAAAACAGCGCAGTAAGTATAATTAATTAAACATATATTAGTGGAAAAGTGCCTATACAGATTGCCAAGTATATTCGATATTCCTGAAACTTTGATTTATCGTTCCGGTGTCGACGACATCGGAACTAACTACACTATGGCGTCATTCGGCTCGTAAGACGTAGCACTAAAATCAAGATCAACATGTGATACGTCTTACGGGTAGGACTAAGTGAAGGTTTAGGTTACCGGTTGTGGAAAGGTAAATCTTCCCACGATCCAGCCACAGGTAGAGATCCAGGTCACTGGGTCGCTGGTTCTCGGTATTTCTGTTTCTCGATCAGTAGTCCATATTGGATTGTAGAGAAATTATGTCTCAGTCCGATTAGAATAACGGGCACATACTATTCTATACAATACATCTATACAGCTTGGAAGGGGAGTAAAGTCTATTCTATAATCAACCATTTGATCATGCTGATCTATGCATTGTGTGAACAAATATGAGCAGTTTAAAGCATCTGAGGTACTGATGTAAAGTTAGTCTGGTTCCCTGACTACATCCACTAATTCTGAGCAGTCTGAGCATCAGATAATCACATTGACTAATGCAGTTTGGGTCAATATCATAGAATATTTATCAAAAGACAGGGCACATTATGAGATCATTTAGCTAAAAGGCTAAACAAACAAAATGTGATGACCAACAAAAATATGGAAAGAAAGAAAAGGCTGATAGGATACCAATTTGGAATATGGAACAAGGTGGAAGATTTGGTTTAGTCTGAAGCTCTCCACTAGTTAGGTGGTAATATTAAGGTTTAGGTATAACGGTACCAATTGCGCATGACCAGGTGGGCGGTGCTTAAAGTGTAGGGTCCATTGCAGGCAGTACTAGAGGACAACACGAGCTATGATTGGTGGATTATGTAAGAGTTGTACTTTCTGTTTCATTGCAGGCAGTACTAGAGGACAACACGAGCTATGATTGGTGGATTATGTAAGAGTTGTACTTTCTGTTTCATTGCAGGCAGTACTAGAGGACAACACGAGCTATGATTGGTGGATTATGTAAGAGTTGTACTTTCTGTTAGGCTTAAAAAATAGTTTAGCCTCTTGGCAACATGTGAATTTATGTTAATTCCTATATAGATCATATTTTGTATTTTTTATGATTTTTTGAAAATGTCATAGACATGACTGAAAATAAGTATGTTGTGACTAGATAACTCATACCCCTGTCTAGTTCCAGCAGAGTTATCTCTCTTAAATGCAATGGAGTACCTGGTTTTGTCATCAGGTATCACGGTACCAATTGTTTTTCCATAGACCTCAATGCTAATATCTGTAGAGATAAATATATTTTCTATCCTAATTTAGCGTGCATCTCACACACTGTTATAGAGAACAATGTTAGATTGTCAATTTGATGATGACAAAACCAGGTACTCCATTGCATTTAAGAGAGATAACTCTGCTGGAACTAGACAGGGGTATGAGTTATCTAGTCACAACATACCTATTTTCAGTCATGTGTATTACATTTTCAAAAAATCATAAAAAATACAAAATATGATCTATATAGGAATTAACATAAATTCACATGTTGCCAAGAGGCTAAACTATTTTTTAAGCCTAACAGAAAGTACAACTCTTACATAATCCACCAATCAAAGCTCGTGTTGTTGTTTACTTTGGACTGCAATGGACCCTACACCTTATGCACCGCCCACCTGGTCATGCGCAATTGGTACCTTTATACCATCATCAAATTGACAATCTAACATTGTTCTCTATAACAGTGTGTGAGATGCATTCTAAATTAGGATAGAAAATATATTTATCTCTCCAAATATTAGCATTGAGGTCTATGGAAAAACAATTGGTACCGTGATACCTTTCATAAGAACCAGTGGCGTCGCTAGGGGGGTGCGGGGGGGGGGGGGGTGCGGACCGCACCGGGTGACACCATTTCAGAGTGGTGACACCAAAATAAAAAATTGCAAATTTTACAGAGCACACACTGCTCTGTCTAGTCGGATTTCATAAGCGGATAACCGATCATAGTTAAATACATAACTAGCAGGCACAGGTTGCCAACATATAGTCTGCAGAGCGTCTGGTTCTTATTTGAATGAGATTCGGACTGGTCGGAGCAAAATTTGGACTTATTTTAAGAAGAAGAAATCCAAGGTGAAAGTCTGGAGGGGTGACACCATGAGTTTACCGCACTGAGTGACACCAACCCTAGCGACGCCGCTGATAAGAACATGTGTAATTTGCCTGAAATAAGTGGCCAAGATTAGACCATATTACCATAATGATACGAAGCGCCTCTAAGATATGGCTTAGGTCTTCATGAGAGAGATCAGCACTGTCTTATTACATTTGCCGCCTGTTTTGGTTATCGACATTTAAATTCAACGAAATATGGTACTGGTCCAGTCACAATTTATAATCTGAAAGAGCTATTATTTATACAAACAACTGGCCCAGTACCTGACAAAGCAAATTTGAAACATAGCACCTGTCAATGTTTCATAAATATCTACACCTATATGCATTTGACCAGGCATATTACAATTTGCTGCAAAAATCACTGTCAGCTGTTTTGCAATAATAACCATAGGAAAAATGTTATAAGCTGTACTGACCCAAACTATCATTTGTTTAAAATACAGTAAAACATGTCTTGAAAGTCCACCTGTCTTGAGAGACCTTATTCTCAATGCACATAATTATATAGTGTTAAGACCTGTTATAAAACCACCTGTCAGGAAATGGGTGGTCTTTTAAGACAGGTTCTAATGTGCCATTCGTTAGCCAACTTTGCTGTATAAAAGTTTTAAGTTTTAATTTTAAAACTTTTTATGATTTTTTTTTTTGTTTTTTTTTTTGGGGGGGGGGTAAAAATTAATTTATCAATGTTTTTATATTTCAAACAGGCTATATCTTATATTACATTAAAAAACTCCTATCATTATGGATGATATAGCAAATTGTGGTTACTCAAGATCTTTTGGGCCAAAACTTGCACCCTGTCGAACACCGGTACTAAACTTTCTGACAGCTGTCATGCATCTTGTTTGATGTGAAATACACTGATAAAGTTTCAAAGTGTGCATGCGTACACCTCGAGGTACGCAAAAGTTGTTCTTGAATTGCGAGTACAAAAACTAACGTATGCTGTGAAGGACTGCTCGAACAGTACTTACTGGTTCAATAAATGGAAAAAGCAGTTGTGTGACTTCTGTGGATGCTTACACAAAATGAAAAACTGTAAATGTGATCCACCATTCTAGTATGACTGGTTTATTACGTTTTATCTGGATGATTTTAGTGTGAGAATGTTAGTGGGTTTACAACTAACAAGATTCCTTTAAACACGAAAAGGCGCTAAGAAAATAATTTTAGTGTGCATGAAAACTTTTAGAGATTTATCAGTGTCATATAATGCACTAGTTGCTGAATGATATTATTCATTATACGAACCAGTGGTTCGTATAATGTTGGTGACAGGAGATAGAAAAAATATGAAACAAATATGCAATACATGTAAAATATTCTGTACTTCCATCCCAAACAGCAAACAGATTACTGAATAGAGGATAGTCATAAAACTATATGGCAGCTGTCTTTGTAATGATGTTTGGCGTTGCATACATGAAATACATCTATATTTTTAGGCTCTTTGCTTTCCCCACCTCCGACAAAGATCCAGAGAGGAGTGCCAGGTGGAAGCAATTACTTGGCAGAAAAGATGGCAACAAGTTATGGTCACCATCAAAGGATTCAAGGGTGTGCAGTGAGCATTTTGTCAATGGTGAACCAACACTGCAGAATTAACTACCAACTCTCAAGCTTGGATACAAGGGATTTGAAGAAAGAGTTAGAAAAATTAATTTCTTCAGCACCAAACCTGATCATCCAGTATTTGTCAGTCTCAGCTTCAGGGTGTCAAAATGAAAACCAGTAAAGCAGAGGACACAATCGAAGATCCTCCCATGGAAGTAATGGAGATAAATATGTGCATTAAACTGACATGGTATATGTGGTTTATTTGTTTACTTTTGTGTTTGCTGAGAGAGCTTAGTGAATACCAAAAGAAATTACTGACTTAACAAGGGAGGTAGAATAATTAAAAGCACAAGTACAGAAGCTTAAAGACAAAGAAATATGTAGACCAGCTCTTGATATCATGATGATGTAAATTTTTACACCGGGATAAAGTCAAAACACAAATTTGACAAGCTGCATGGCATTACATATATTTATCCTTTAGTAAACAGAAGATGGACTGGTATACATTCAATGGCAAATAAAATTGTTAAGTTTACAAAGGCTTTAAACCGATTTGGTACTGAAAAAAACTTACTTAAAGGGTGAATTTTTGTTGACTTTAATGAAATTAAGACTAGGATTATTGAACAAAGACCAAGCGAGACGTTTTGACATCTATGCAACGTTGTGCTCAAGAATTTTCTTTGCACGGTTAAGAGCACGCAGTTCAGTACTGCAGAGCTTCATTTACATTCCTGATGAAGACGCTCTAATTGCAAAAAAACTGGAGAGGTTAAGACGCATGACAGATCTTCACTCTATCACAGACTGTACCAAAATGTTAATAGATACACCAAAAGATTTATACCTTCAGAGCGCTAGCTGGAGTGATTATAAACACCGCAATACTGTAAAACTCTTTATTACCTGTTCACCAATCAGTTCTATCCTATATGTCTCACCTGCAAATACAGGTAACATTAGTCACAAAGCATTAAATATGCTTTTAAGATAGGGTCCCTTCATATTTGATGATTATGGCAGACAAAGGTTTCAGGATAGCTTATGAATGTGAAGCAAGGAATATTTCACTACATGTACCACCAGGAAAATGGTGAGGTGAAGAAAACAAAGAGAATTGCAAACCATCGCATTCTTATCAAGCAAGTGATTAAACATCTGAAAGCAGTCAGAATCCACCAGAATGAATTACCCATTTCATTGATGGAGCACATTGATGATGTTCAAGTTTGCAGTGTACTTTGCAACTTAAAAGAGCCTATATATAGAAATTAAATTAGACAGACAATCGTTTTATATCCTCTGTATAGATACATGGTTGCTGACCAAAATTGTGCCATTTTATGCATATCACTTAATTTCATTAAATATGTTGAAATGGACATATTTGAATCTTGTCTAGTGTTTCCCACAGAATTTGTAAATACATGTTTCCCACAGAATTTGTAAATACACGTTTCCCACAGAATTTGTAAAAACAAATTTCCCACATAATTGGTAAATACACGTTTCCCACATAATTTGTAAATACGTTTCCCACAGAATTTGTAAATACGTTTCCCATAAAATTTGTAAATACACGTTTCCCACAGAATTTGTAAATAAACGTTTCCCAGAGAATTTGTAAATAAACGTTTCCCAGAGAATTTTTAAATACACGTTTCCCACAGAATTTTGTAAATACACGTTTCCCATAGAATTTGTAAATACACGTTTCCCAGAGAATTTGTAAATACACGTTTCCCAGAGAATTTGTAAATACACGTTTCCCACAGAATTTGTAAATATAGGTTTCCCACAGAATTTGTAAATACAAGTTTCCGACAGAATTTACATGTTTCCCACAGAATTTGTAAATACATGGTCATCATCATATCCAGAGTGCACCTTTTGCAGACATTGATCATTTTGAAAAGGAAGCCTTTCTTTTCGCAAAGTAGGATTCAGTTTATATTTATTGCGTATATATGTTACATATAAACAGGCATAAAACTAATTCGTACATATTTTAATGTCAATGACACGCATTTGTACTTCATTAATACACAAACTGCATTTGTAATAGTGAGATACAAAAAGGTCATTGACCACTCAAACAAAATGCATGGCGGGGGTGCGGGGTAGGGGTGAAAATGTGTGGCATGGAAATACAATATTATGGCGTACAATAATGTCCTAAAATAGACTGTCTGAAACACTTTGCCAAACCCTTTTACAGTCAATAACGATATTTTGTTTTATTTCTCTAGCCATTTTTATACTAATTTGTGTCTTAATAGCTTTTCATAGTAATATTCAAAACTGAATTAAAAATTACTTTCATACATCATGAAGTTGTTTGTTTTCATTCTCAGCTAACTGCAATATCACAATTTAACAATTTATTGTTTCCTGGCATTTCATACAGAGCCACTCATCATTCTTTGTTGGCAGATTAACTTCGTTTATTCTGGCACATCTCAAAAGTACGCAGATACCACACTTGTCACAATTCACAGATTCCTCTTTTTAGTTTGATGGTTCATCAATACATACTTCTGTACGGACTCCACATAGCTAAATATGTTTTCTTAAGTGTCCATTGTTTGATACTGTTGCTTTAGCTGACTTCGGTACTATCATGTTTACATCTACTGATTTAAGTAGGCTAACATTTGCAGTTGCATGCTGACTTTGCATGTCTGCTACCAGCATGTTGGTTTCTTTAGATGCTGCTGAAGGATCATAAACTCTTGAAACAATAAATTTGTTCCTAAACCATGTCAACCGCTCCGATCGCCATGTGGTTAGAACGTACGCCGCGGAAGCAAGAGGTCGTGGGTTCGATTCCCGGCAGAGTCATACCAAAGACTTACAAAAGGGTACTAACAGCTGCATGGTTTGGCGCTCAGCATGAAGAGGTTAGTGTTTGGACTGGTCGGCCTGGTGTCAGGATAATGTGACTGGGTGGGACATCATGTTACATGTCTGCGACATGATGCCCCAGTGCTAGACATCACTATAAACTGCATCACTGCAGACATCATAGCGATATGACTGAAAAATTGTTAAAGCTACCTTAAAACTCCTAATCAAACAAACAAACCAAAACCATGTCAAATCTTGCAAGATCTTTAGCCAAAACTGTTCTTCAAATTTTACTTGAATGATAAGGTTACTATGAAAAGTGAAAATAAATAAATCACTATATTCTCTTCTCCTTACTCCCATCTGGCCTTGCACCTGATAAAAGCAAGGGTGAGACCACTTTAAATTATGTTGCCCATTGTTGTCCATGTGATGGTATCTGGTCTTTAATTGCCTCTGGACATTGTATCTCACATAAACCAGACCCAAAACAACTAAAGAAAACAGCAAGGTATGCACTCGCAGATATATAAGGTTTATCCTTAAAAACGAACAAACCAGAATTATCGCATACAAAATGTTGATGTTTGTGACGCATATTTTGTATGTATACTTTCTTGGCAAATGACACCACCAAAATGCCGTGTTTTATTGCCTTGGTTGGGAAAAGTTGTTAATGTCCCATCACAGTATGTCACTTTTCAAAACTATTTAATTAATTCTTAAAATTACAATATTTTCATATCAGGGTAATTTGCTACAGAAATATGGATTGGATTTCGTTATGGGGTGGGTGGGTGGGGTGAACGTGTGTATTTTATGACTAGTGTTTAACCCCACAGTTGAATAAAATTAATGTAGCATAGTTTGAAACAGAGCATAGTAGATTCATTCAGTTTCTCAGTATAGTCACATGACTGATGTATGTTACTAGCCTATAAGGGGGCAGGGTCCAGTTTTTATGTACAAATTTAATGTCGCATGCAACTGCCTAATATAAAAATTCATTAAAAATATAATACGCGAGTGAGGTCAAAAAGGTACATATTTCTGGATAGGTATTATGTAGTGCAACATAATCATACCACACACATGACCTGACAAGTCTACTGAAGTTCTTAGAATAAAATATTTATGTACCCCGACCCCTATTTTATACATGCATTTTTCACATCCGAAGGCCATTTTTGACAGCATGTGGTGCTCACAGTGCAAACGCAAGGCCTTTTCCTAGATGAAAATTTTGAAAAACATTGTCTACTAAATAGCTTGATGCAATTCATAATAGTTGTCATCCATGCTGTTTTTGAGATATTCTACTTGCCTTGAACCCACGTGTCTACTGCTATGGGAGGCTAGCTCTTCTTCCTAGCCGACAATTGGTATTTCACAATCAACATACTGCAGAGTAACTATGGAAAGTGTACATGTCTGACATCAATTTCAAGAACAACACAAGCCTGAAACACCTAGTTCACAAATTTATCCATATCTTTAATTATTACACAATAGTAGCTCAAAAACTCATACCATACCCCTAAGTTAAGAAATTTGCCAGGGGCCAATTTACGAAACTGACCCTGCCACCTAATGGAATGTGTAGTATGTATTTGACGACCTAATATAAGTTGTATTGCGAACAACGCCAGTTTTATCTGTCTCTTAAGCAGCTGACTGGTATATCCTCTACTAGTGAACAATATATCAACAACCTTTAGGCTTTTGTTTTATTAATACCAAAAAAAAAACTCACAGAAACAAAAACAAAAACAATTGTCAAAATACGAAATAACTGTTGTTTCACAAATGTTCGTCCTTTTTCTTTTTAATAACACAGATCGATTGCGGAGTGGAGGCAGTACTTGGTAAGCCTGGTCTTTCACCATGTTTGTAAAGTATATGTTAAATTGTAAATAATTTCACTAATATTAACAATGGCCACGTTTAGTCCACAACTTCATCAACCGACATCCATCATAGCAAATATAAATGCACATTAATACATATATTCCCACCAGCTGACTATTATGGAGGGGGATTACTGCCATAATTCTATGCATGTACTTTGTAATCTTCCTTGATGCGTTTTTGTAAATTGCTGTTTGCAAGTGCTACTTTCATAATTCTATCCATGTATATTGTTATCTTTTTTGATGTAAACTGTACGTGGCAACTTGCAAATGCTACTTTCCTTCTGCGTTATTGTAAATGGCTGCTTGCAAGTGCTACATTCCTAATTCCATCCATGTATATTGTATTCTTCATTGATGCAAATTGTCAAGGGCTAGTTGCAAGTGCTTAGATCTATTTTCCTTCTGCGTCACTGTATCTTGCTGTTTATTTGCCAAACCCTGAATTCATTCTGTAGTTTGTCCTATGGCAAAATCTGGGTCAGTTATGACAAGTGTTAATATTCTATTTATAAATTTGCTATATCGCAAATTACATCGTTCCAGCTGTTGATTGTGTTCTTCATTTTACAGATTTTGCCTTGCAACACCGTAACTCCAAAATGTTCTCTTCGTCCATGCATTATGACAAACTGCATCATGTAAAATGATGATCATACTGTAGCATCACGCATGTCGCAAGATAGCATAAAGTTGGCATAAAAGAATGCCTCATTATGACAACAGATGGCGCTGTGAAATGTCAATTTGTTACAAAAACGACTACTCCCGTGACTATAGCGACACAAGGTTATACCATTTTACAGTATTGCTGGGCGTCTATTTTAAAATATTGTACGTATAATTTACCGCAACCTGTATTATAGGATGATAGGGTATAACAGCATACAAACAAAATTAAAACGATATTACATACTGTCATACCTGCATGAACTCCAAGTTGCTGAAACATCTTTCCGATCGTTCTCAAAATAAACATGTTGAGAATTATATAGCCTAAATTGTTGTAGAAGTTGATTTTGGGTGTACCCCAACATAAATTCAAAAAATGGTGTGGCAAGATTTACCCAAATACTCTAGAAAAAAAATGTGAAACATTTCCTACTAAATGCATTTTTTTTTATTCATTGTCAAGTTAAGTTCTGTGTCATATTAAATATGTTAAATGACTACAGCTGTTTTCATCGGTTGTCACACGAGTTCGCACTTGTCCCAAGATGAAAAATTCTTGAAAATCGCACGTTTCGGAAGCCGTAACTTCAGTTTGGTACAGTGTAGAAAAGTCAATGATGGATTGATGAATAGAAAAATATCTCAGGAGTAAAACAAGCCAAAGATAATGGTCTTGTGATTTTAAATACAGAAATAGCAGAAAGAAAATGGAGGGTCAGCGGTGTAACCTAGATTTACATGTAAGACATAGCACATGTTGATTTTGTTTAGACGCACAAAACATAAATATCAGCGTCAGGTCTTACATGTGTAAGTATCTGGATGTTACGTACCTTCTCTTTTTAATTAGTATGATAGAGTGGGTCCTATGTCAGAATGGGTATTTTTGTCTCTCTGTATGATTTTGTTCCTTTAGATTATTTAAGTTTTTTTTTCACATCAAGCTCGCGTCGAGCACATGTGATAAGACAACTTATAGACAATTCGGCCCAACTATGCGATAGTTGTATAAAGATATTTTTCATACAGCAAGTAGATATTAGGATTATATAATATACATGAACATATATACATATATATATACATGAACATATATACATATATATATACATACATATATATATATATATATATATATATATATATATATATATATATATATATATATATATATATATATATATATATATATATATATACATATATATATATATATATATATACATATATATATACATATATATATATATACATATATATATATATGCATATATATATATACATATATATATATGCATATATATATACATATATACATATATATATATGCATATATATATACATATATACATATATATATACATATATATATACATATATATATGCATATATATATACATATGTACATATATATATATATATATACATATATATACATACATATATACATATATATACATATATATATTCATATATATATATATATATATACATATATACATATATATATACATATATACATATATACATATATATATACATATATACATATATACATACATATATACATATATACATATATACATACATATATACATATATATATATACATACATATATACATATATATATATATACATACATATATACATATATAAATATATATATATATATATATAAAATATATATATATATATATACATATATAAATATATATATATATATATACATATATAAATATATATATATATATATATATATATATATATATATATATATATATATATATATATATATATATGTGTGTGTGTGTGTGTGTGTGTGTGTGAAGAGAGAGAGAGAGAGAGAGAGAGAGAGAGAGAGAGAGAGAGAGAGAGAGAGAGAGAGAAACGTAAACTAACATATATTGTACTTTCTAATCAAAATATTTCAATACATCTATTTTTTATGCTCAAGAAAAATATATGCATCTGCACAACGGCATTCTGAATTCAAGTCGTTTGGTCAAATTATCTATATTGATTTATCAAATAATACTTACCAGATAACATTCTACAGAACACGTTTACATTTTTCTAAGAGTAGCGACACCGTACACGAGATATTATACTAATATATTTGATATTAGACTTCAGATTGTAACACTGCTTCATATATGAGACACTCAATTGCACATAGGTTCATAAAATAGAAATGATGTATTGTTACAATTTAGCGACAAGAGTAGAGGCCATGCATACCTCTTGAAAACACTAATCCTACTTTGAGAGGGATACTTCAAAGGCTTTCTTACCTTTAAATGAATACTTACTTGTTGAAAACGATTACAGATTTAATGAAGTCTCTTGTCATATGTATCTAATACATTCATTCATTCATTCATTCATTCATTCATTCATTCATTCATTCATTCATTCATTCATTCATTCATTCATTCATTCACTGCCCGTCACTCCTATCAGGGTATGGGCCGCCAACTACAGATCTCCAGAGTCCTCTGTCTTGGGCCATTTTTTCTAGCTGGTTCCAGGTGTAGCCCATCTTGGTGGTGTCAGCCTGGAGGTTGCGTCGCCAGGTGTTTCTTGGACGGCCTCTCTTCCGCTTGCCTTGTGGGTTCCACCTCAGCGCCTGCCTGGTGATACTGGTTGGCGGTTTTCGTAGGGTGTGCCCTATCCAGCCCCATCTCTTCTTCCTGATTTCTTCTTCAGCAGGAAGTTGGAAGGTCCTTTCCCAAAGATTGGCATTGCTGATGGTGTCAGGCCAGCGGATCCGGAGAATCCTTCTGAGGCAGCTGTTGATGAAGGTCTGGACTTTCTTGATGGTGGTCTTGGTCGTCCTCCAGGTCTCTGCTCCATACAGTAAGACTGACTTCACGTTGGAGTTGAACAGTCGGATCTTGGTGGTCAAGGACAGCTCTTTGGAGGTCCAGATATTCTTGAGCTGGATGAAGGCGGCTCTTGCTTTGCCGATTCTTGCCTTGACGTCTGCGTCTGTACCGCCCTGCTGGTCAATGATGCTACCCAGGTAGGTGAAGGACTGCACTTCTTCCAGGGGACTTCCATTCAGGGTGACTGGTTCGGTACTTGTGGAGTTGCTCTTAAGGATCTTGGTCTTGTCCTCGTGGATATTGAGGCCAACTTGTGAAGACGTGGCTGCCACAACGTTTGTCTTTTCTTGCATCTGCTGTTTGCTGTGTGAAAGGAGTGCAAGGTCGTCGGCAAAATCCAAGTCGTCTAGCTGGCTCCACAAAGTCCACTGAATTCCGTTCCTGCGCTCGCTGGTGGACGTCTTCATAATCCAGTCGATGGCGAGGAGGAAGAGAAACGGTGATAACAAGCATCCTTCTCGGACTCCAGTTCGCACCTGGAAGCTGTCTGTGAGCTGCCCTCCATGGATAACTCTGCAGGACATGCCGCCGTAGGAGTTCCTGATTAGGTTCACCATCTTGGCTGGGATGCCGTAGTGCCGAAGGAGTTTCCAGAGGGTTTCTCGATCCACGCTGTCGAACGCCTTCTCATAGTCGATGAAGGTGATGTACAACGGGGAATTCCACTCTATGGACTGTTCAACTATGATGCGGAGCGTCGCAATCTGGTCCGTGCAGGATCTGTTCTGCCGGAAGCCTGCTTGCTCATCTCGCAGCTGTGCGTCCACGGTTGCTTTCATCCTTTCCAAGAGGACTCGGTTGAAGACCTTCCCTGGCACAGATAGGAGTGTGATGCCCCTGTAGTTGTTACAGTTGCTGAGGTCGCCTTTCTTGGGAAGCTTGATCAGGTAACCTTCCTTCCAGTCTGCCGCTACGTCTTCTTCCTCCCAAATCCTCTCAAAGAGTGGGTACAGCATCTCCACTGACGCATCCAGGTCTGCCTTTAGCGCCTCTGCTGGGATGTCATCGGGTCCAGCCGCCTTCCCGCTCTTTATCAGGGTGATGGCCTTCCTGATCTCGTCTCTGGTCGGTTTCTCGCAATTGATCGGGAGATCCACGTTAGCTGGTTCGATGTCTGGGGGGTTCGCGGGTGCTGGCCTGTTCAGGAGATCCTAAAAATGCTCTGCCCATCTGTTCATCTGCTGGTCTAAACTGTTGATGGTATTCCCCTGCTTGTCCTTGACAGGATGTTACGGCTATTGGATTTAATTTTATTTATTTTTAATTATTAAATCCAAATTTGTCATTTAGGGTTTATTATTATTTAAATGGGGAAATTTTTCTAGAAAATTCACTTGACCTGGACTTTTCTGGTAAACAGGCTGACCTTGGCTTGGTTACCTCAATATCTGACCTTGCTTTAGACATTGTCAACAAGTCTTCAATTCTATTGGTTGGTTTCGGGGACAGCATTTTATTAGTGGCTGATTTTTCCTTCTGGTTCATTCTATCTCTACGTGACTTGAAGAAGGTACTTTTTCCATGACCTTCCAGACTCACATGATTCCTCTTGTTTACTTCAGAAAAACAATATATATAGCTGTGTTTTAGAAGCTAACTTTAGTAGAATATAATTTGGGCTTATTTTAAAGAAGTTGTGTATTTTCTGTTAGAGTTTATTTATTTTATTCTGGACTGTGTCAATTCGTTGGAAAAGAAGAATTATTCTATTTATCTGGAAAAGGACATATGTTTCATAATTTCATCTGGATGATTTTTAAACAAGAACTGCATCACGTGACATTGTCAGCCATTTTGGATTATTACATCGTCAAGATTCGAACCTGGAACTATTAGAACATTTATTTATCAGGACTTGCAATTCCATTAGTGGATTATTTTGTGAATTCTATATTTGTTGGATTTGATTCTCTAAAACCGTGAGTTTATTTATTTTATGAAAATAATTGTACTTAATAAATTCATTGTTAAAGTTATACAAGCTTGTTAGTTTTCACTCTTTCTGTGTTGCTGCTTATTCGAGCCTAAGCACGTAACATAGAATTGGTGGCTATCGTCTCGGGATTGAGATTTGAGATAAATTTGAATTTAAATTTGAATTTCCCCTAGTTTTTGAGAATTTTAAATCTTTAGTGAGACTGACACGCTTGTATCAAAATGACATCTAAGGTAGAAATATTTCTTTCTAATCCTACCCAGGAGCAATTAGATCTTTTCAAAAAAGACGAGTTGGTTCAACTTGCCAGAAAATACGATCTTTCTGAAGTGAAAGCTTCTTTAACGAAACAAGATATCAAAAAGATTTTGGTCTAGTATTTGGTAGAACAGGATGTTTTTGAACAAAGTGCTTTGATTCCAGTCAGTAAGTCTGCATCAGACTCTGACATAAAATTAAAGGAATTAGAATTAAAATTCAAGATGGAATTAGAGTTGAAGAAGCTAGAATTTCAGGAAAGGGATAGAGAAAAGCAATTACAATATGAGAGAGAGGAGAAAGAAAAACAAATTGAATTACAAAAAGAGCAAATGCGAATTGAGAGAGAGGAGAAAGAGAAACAAATTGAATTACAAAAAGAGCAAATGCGGATTGATAAAGAGGAAAGGGAGAAAGAGAGACAGGAAAGGGAGAAAGAAAAGCAAATTGAATTACAAAAAGAACAAATGCGGATTGATAGAGAGAGAGAGAGAGGAGAAAGAGAGACAATTACAATCTGAATTAGAGTTTAAGAAACTGGAATTTCAGGAAAGGGATAAAGAAAGACAATTACAATTTGAAAAAGAGGAGAGAGAGAGACAGGAAAGGGAGAAGGAAAAACAATTACAATATGAAATTAGAATGAAAGAAATGGAGCTGGCAAGTGGGAATCACCGTCATACTTCAAATCAAAATTTTGATTTAGCAAGGAATATTAGATTAGTGCCCCCTTTTAAAGAAAAAGAAGTAGATAAATATTTCATTCTTTTTGAAAAAGTTGCAGAAAATTTAAAGTGGCCAAGAGAGAATTGGACTCAGTTACTACAATGTGTACTTACTGGTAAGGCTAGTGAGATTTACACTTCACTGTCTGTTCAGCAAAGTGGTGATTATGACGTAGTTAAAGAATGCATTTTAAGAGGTTATGAGTTAGTTCCTGAAGCTTATAGGCAAAAATTTAGAAATTACAGAAAAGAAGCTGGACAAACTCATGTCGAATTTGCTAGACAAAAAGAGCAGTTGTTTGATAGATGGTGTTTAGCCAAGAAAGTCGAGCAAGATTATCAAAATCTCAGGCAAATTATATTAATTGAAGAGTTCAAAAACTGTGTTCATAGTGATGTTAAAACTTATCTTGAGGAGCATCAGATTGAAACCTTGGAAAATGCTGCTCGAGCTGCTGACGAATATTCTTTGACACATAAAGTTCCTTTTGTTAACAAGACTTCTACTCAACAATTTACTGGCAGAAAAGAATTTCCGCCTAATTTAAGCCCTTCTAAAACTCAAACTAACACAACTTTCAAAAATCAGACTTCAGAGAAGTTTGATTCTAGATCCTTGTCTCTTCCGACGTGTAACTTTTGCAAGAAAAAAGGACACGTTATTTCTGATTGCTACAAATTGAAAAATAGGCATCAGAATCAAGATAGACCTGTTCCAAATGCTCTTATTTACAAGAGGTCAAGGTCACAGTCATGTATTGAAAGCAATACATTTGTTGGGTCTAATAAATCCCAGTCTGATTTTGATATGGAGAATTATGAACCATTCATATCGAAGGGTTCTGTATCACTTTTGGGTGATTCAGCCAATCCCACCCCTATTAAAATTTTAAGGGACACAGGAGCCTCTCAGAGTCTTTTATTATCAGGTACTTTGCCTTTATCTGAGAAGTCTTCTTCTAATGAAAGTGTTCTTATTCAGGGGTTAGAGTGCTGCTTTGTTAATGTTCCTCTCCATTGTGTAAATTTGTCATCAGACTTAGTGTCAGGACCTGTGACAATCGGAACAGTCTCGGTTTTACCTGTTGAGGGAATAGATTTATTGCTAGGCAACGACTTAGCTGGAGACAAGGTTGTGGTTAATCCACTTGTAACTGACAAGCCTAATTTGGATCAGAAAGTTGATCCAATTGAAAAAGAAATCCCTGATATATTTCAAGCTTGTACAGTTACTAGAGCTATGGCAAAGAAAGCTCTTGAGAATGAAGTTGAAAAGGGCAGTATTCCCTTCGTTGACATATGCATGGGTCAGGATTAT